>BGPR01022193.1:0-25650 GCA_013235015.1 Araneus ventricosus | reverse complement strand
CTCTTTCTATTTCTTTTTTTTTGAATTATTCAGATTTTAATGGAAGAAAACCATTAAAGTAATTGTTTTCCTACATCATATCTTTGTTGTATTCTATATTTATATTGTGTTATTTATGTGTGGTTATTACTTCGATTTAATTTCATTTCTTTTGATACTTTTTCGCATTTCGTATTAACTATCTCTTGGTATCCTTGATATTAAGAAGGGTTTTGATTTTCGATTCAGTTACAATACAAATTTTAACCCTAATTTAGAATTCTGGAATTTTGAAGGAATAATTTCCTCAAATTAGTCATTCCGTTTTAGGCTTTTTATCCCTTTTGTGTACATTCGAAGATCAGTTATGTTTGTTACATAGGAATCTCAAGCCTTTTCCATTAATGCTATGGCTCTTTCTATTTCTTTTTTATGAATAATTCAGATTTTAATGGAAGGAAAACAATTTAAATACTTGTTTTGCTGCATCACATCTAACTATCCCTTGGTATTCATAAGAGAGAGAGAGAAAGTTTTAATATTCAATCATTTTAGATACAATAAAATTTAAACCCGTATTTAAATTTCAGGGGTTTGAATAATGCTCGTGCATCAAAATGTAATTTAAACACAAGTTTTCATCTTTTATAGGACCATTCGACCTTACGTTCCTTTTAGCTGAAGTTGCATTTACCGGAGATTCTCCTGTTTAAAATTACAGATTGTTTGTCAGTCGGGTCGGGGATCTCTAGGATATGATCTTAATTAATTGGAATATTTATGCAAATTTCGGAATTTTTGTAATTAAATCTCTGTTAAATAGTTCAACAACTTTAATAATGATAACTACCTAATTGATAATCATAACGCTAATAATTAAATCCTCATCCATCAAGGGCCATGTCAACCAGGTTTCTCGAATTTCAGATATAAGGATTTGGTTAGTGTTCTCAATTTATAGCAGAGTGTTTGACATGGGTGAATAAACTAGAATGGGAAATTTTCTAGCATAATGAGAATTTTTGGAAGATGTCAACATTTGTTTGAGAAACTTTTAATAATTGATTACAAAACTCAAAAATAAATTAAATTCAATCTATTGAATTAGTAAATCATCCAGTCGTAAATTTTTCACAGAAATAAGAAAATATATTTATATTGAAATCTTTAGAAAATGTTTTATAAATGAGTTTCGTGCAATTTGGTGAAAACACAAGTACAGTTTAAAAATAGTTTTAAAGTATCATACAAAATGCAAACTGATGAATAAAATTCTTCAGATTTTTCAAGTGTTAATATTTGACAAAGATTGGTGGACAGAAATACACATGCAAAACACATATTTAACAGCTTAAAGACCGAATTATTTTGAATTGTGTGCCAAATCTAAGGTATGCAAGACGAATTAACTCGTGTTATGTCCTTAACCGTTTAAGAATCCATCTGATAAAAAAAGACACTTGCAAAATCAATAAATTACGAAATTTTATTTTATGTAACCGTTTATATAATTAGATTTTTATAAGTGGTTATAATTCTAAAATAATGCAAATTACTTTCACCAAATTAATCTGATTTCATTTTTACTTCGAAAAGAAGAAATTCTATTAAGAGAAACTAATCCGACGTTTTTCATGAAAATTAACTTAATTCTGTTTCTCTCATAACGTAAAAGATTTATTTAATGTTGAGGGAAAAGATGTCGTTATAGTTTTGCTTACGATTTCAAACTTCAACAGTTTTCTTAACGTTTTTTTTCCCAAATAAAGCTGACATTTTTTCTCGTTCTTAAGTATTATGAGAAACAATTATAATTTGTATTTTCTTTTTAATTTAGTTTATGTGAAAAATGCATGGTATCATCATTTTGTATCATATTTTATTTTACTAATAGTTTCTTTTTTTTGCTTTATGCAACTTATTCTAACAAGCAATAAAAAACAGCAACTTTCTTTCCTTTTTTTCTTCTTTTAACTAGTACATTACCCCTCGACTTGCACGTGTTCATTTTTTTAAGGACAGAAATGGAAATCTCATGTAGATTTCAATGAATAATAATTACGCCGTTTATCTCCTCCTCCAGCTCCTTTTTCTTTTCCCTGCTGAGTACATAATTGCATACTTTCGAACCCAGTTCAAATCTCTTCGGCCAAAATTCAATTCTTAATTCACGAACCCTACAATAAATGAACATTTTTGACGTTAAATTAAATTTTTCGAATAATTTTTTATGCAAAAGTACTGTTACAAAGCTATAAAGTTGTTTCCCCGAGATGCTAATCTTGGCGACCGACTTGGCGACAAATTTGGGTGTCTTAGCGATAGATTTGGCGAACATTTTGGCGACATGGCGATAGATTTGGGGAACATTTTGGCGACTTGGCGACAGAGTTGGCGATTTTGGCGACGGAAGTAATTTTCTAGATGTTAATTTTGGCGACCTTGGCAACAAATTTGGCGACCTTAGCGACAGATTTGGCGACTTGGCGGCAAAGTTGGCGACAAAATGAATTTTCTAGAAAGATCTCGAACTGTCAACCTATTTCTACGGGCTTCATGAACTTTCTGGAGATTACGTCACTTTCTACGTAATGACGTCACTTCCTGTTTAAAAAACTATAAAAGCAAGCTCTCAAGCCAATAGGAGTCTGTTGGATTTTGATCAGCAAGCAAGCTGGTGAGCTGACAAGAAACCTTTGAGCGCTGTGTTGAGATTTATTGGAAATCTCTGTTGTGAATTTTTACAAGTGCTTTTTTAATACTTGTGCTACGTTTCTTTTCTTGGAATATTTGTGAAATAAAGAGCTTTATTTTTTAATCCTGCTTATTGGACTGATTCACGTACACCCACAAGACGATTCGTTATAAACTATTTTTGTTGCTGAATGCTTTCAGAATCAATTGCATTCATGCATGCACAAATATTTACATATTTGCTCGTAGTTTACAAGGCTGTTACTTTTAGAAGTAATTTAAGTGCCTTCAGCAAAATTTCTCATTCATTGGTCTTGTTCAGTGGATAAAAGCTCTTCTATGCATTTGCTTTCTCGCTTATTTGCTCTTTAATAAGGGAAATACAAATAGTCTTCTGAGTAATATGAACTGGCTGAAATGAAATGATAAAGAAATATTACTGAAAAAATCCCCAAACAATTCAATCGATACTTTAATGATCATGCTTTAAAAAAACATTTTTATACAATTAAAATCGTTGGTATAATTCCTAAAAGAATGATGAATCCAGGATTTGTTTAATACTCAAATCGAGAGTGTATCAGTTTGAGTCTGGTCAGCAGTGTAAGCTGGTGAACTGATAAGACGTTGAGCGCTATTCAAAGTGCTGTGAATTTATAAAATGTGCTGCTTAGTTTTATTGACTGCACTGCATTTTGTTGCATATTTTTCAAATAAAGAGTCATTTATTTTTTTATTATCCTGCTTGTTGGGATTGCATTCACAAACACCCACCAAACGATTTTTGCAACGTTTGCTTTTTCCTTAATATGTCTGGATTGATTTCAATTCCCTAAAAAAATCCTATTCCTGCCTCTTCTGTTCTGTTTCTTCGAATATAGATGGTGTCATGGGACTAGTGGTTTTTTTAATAACTCCTCCTTTTTGGAGAAAATTAGCGCGGGTTTGTGATCACTTGAAAACCTTTTTCTCATTTTTCTCAACTATGGGCATAGGGTAAGTTTTTATTGACGAAGGCTTATTTTTATGTAGCCAGATGGCTGATAATTTTAATCAATCTTATTAGCTTTTTGATGTGTGTGTTTCTCCTCTTTCTTTCGAAAATATGCTTTTTGATGTACAGATCTCCTTTGTCCTTTGCTTAGTTTTATTGACTGCACAGCATTTTTTTGCATATTTTTCAAATCAAGAGTCATTTAATTTTTTATTATCCTGCTTGTTGGGACTGCATTCACGTACACCCACCAGACGAATTTTGTAACGTTTGCTTTTTTCTTAATGCGTCTAAATTGTTTTCGATTCCCTAAAAAATCCTGTTTCTGCCTCTTCTGTTCTGTTTCTTCGAATATAGATGGCGTCACAGGACTAGTGTTTTCTTTAATAACTCCTCCTTCTTGGAGAAAATTAGCGCGGGTTTGTGATCACTTGAAAACTTTTTTCTCATTTTTCTCAACTATGGGCATAGGGTAAGTTTTTATTTACGAAGGCTTATTTTAATATAGCCAGGCTGATAATTTTAATCAATCTTATTAGCGCTTTGATGTGTGTGTTTCTCCTCTTTCTTCTGAAAATATGCGTTTTGATGTACAGATCTCCTTTGTACTTTGTTTGGGAAATTTTGGGCTAAGAGAGGCTATGTTTGGCGTAATGCTAGCTTCTTGCAGAAAAAATTCCCAAATATTATTTTGAATCTATTTCGAATCATTATTAGACCTTCAAAAAGTGAACTAGAATGGATTCCTTGTTGTTTTTTTGGTTTTATTCGATTACCTGTAAGTTTATTTTTATTTATTTTTTGGCTGTCTTTGCATGATCTTGATTTCCACGATTTTTGAAACGTTATATTCCATTACTCTTTAGATCGAAGACCCTATCTACTCTACATGATAACTGTGCTTTACAAGCACAATCCAACGACCCACCCAAATGACATTAAAAGACATTGAAAAATGTATTGGAAGTAAATCGTTTCATGACCGTGTTTAACGAAATTCAATTCTTTTAAAACACAGAACAAAAACAGAAAACATGTAATGAAGGAACTTTTGATCTATTTATCCTATTCTTTTGTTGTGGTCTGGGAAGCGGCGTGTCTGATAGCGGCTTGACTTCATTTGCGTTTCGTCTTGGAACGCTTGATGAATGATAAAGCGTTTTACTGCGTCCGATTCTCCACTAATGGGCCTTTTTCTCCTCCACGTGACTTCCGCTCCGGAGGAAGAAAATCGCTTCTGGTGGAGTCCTCCTCCAAGTGCCCTCTACCGGCCAGGTACAAAATATTTATTTATTTAAAGAAAAGCACACTACTTTGAAAACTCCATTTACAGAGTGCTGACAAACACACAAAGAACAAAAGTCACAATGAGTAAATAAAAAATAAAAAAATATGCCTTAGAAAGCAAAAAGTAGACCACAGAGAATACATAAAATCATAAAACTTATGCAAACGTATATATAATTCAAAACGAAAACACATAATCACAAAGCTTTAAAACACACTATGACACCAAAAGCCGTATTTTTTTTTTAAATTTAAAGTTCATTTCCAAAAAGCAAGGGTCAAAAAGTCAAAACACGCAAACACCGAGTCTAATAAAAAACACGCCAGGAGTTTAAAAGTTTAAAAACGTAAATACACACTTGAGATTAAAAAAAAAAAATGCAACACTTAAGATAAAAATAAATCAAACACGGCGCCAAAAAACGGGTCGAATACATAAGAACACGGAAAATCAAATAGCATAAAAATCTAAAATGTTGTAGAAAGTCAAAATAAAACATATCGTGTATTTAAAAGATGCAAACATTTCGACTTAAAATCACCTAGGGACATATTAAAAATGTCAAGTTCATCAGAGAACGTGTTAAAAATTTTATAAAACCTATATAACTAGAACCTGTTAATATAATTAAATTTTGAATCTAAATTTGGGAAGGAATTCTGGTTTCTTAAAAATCTGGCGGGCACAGCGAAATCCATTGAGCTCATTATATCATTACAATCAATTGAACCATTAATAACTTTGTAAAAGAAAAGAACGCAAGAAACATCTCGTCTGGAGGATAAACTAGGCATATTAAAAATATTACGTACGAGTGAAGAAGATATATCGTGCAAGTAAAATCCATTTTTTTGTAAAGTAAATATCTCAAGAAGTTGTTCTGTATTCGCTCAATAATTTCAATTTTGTTTCGGTAATTGGGATTCCAGAATATCTTAAATTAGTTGATTTTAAAATGTAGTAAATTACCGTTTATTTGCCTTTCAAGGGACTGAAGATTCCATGGTGTATAAGCTTTCATTGACGATATATTAATTGCTTCGAAAACTTTTGAAGAGCATATTCAAAATCTTCGAGCTCTCTTTTCAAGATTATATCATTATGGACTTACAATAAAATCATCTAAGTGTTTATTCGGAGTTCCTACCTTAGAATTCTTAGGATGTAAAGTTTCCAAAGAAGGTATTTCTCCAATCCCTCATCAAGTCAGTGCAATTCAAGAATTCCCATTGCCTGGAGGTAGATACTGCCTTATATACATCACAGAATAAGATGGCGCAGAAGGGGTGCAGTACAATAGTATAAATGAAAAGACGTATAATCGAAATTTTTTAAAACAACTTTGATTCTTACAAATGTAATTTCCAAACTTATATTTATTTTTAAAGTTTGTTGCTGTTGATTTTTGCTTTCGCAATTTTAGTATTTTCCGGCAGCAACTTATGGACCTTGCTAACATAAATTTTGTCTCATGAAAATTTGGTTGAAATTTACTCTACGGTGCCCACTTACTTCGTTCCTGTTAGAATCGCCAACTCTTTGCCGCCAAGAATGAAGATGAGAGAACATTTGTTTTGGTTGCGCAATGATGATTTTAACGAGTGAGATGTGCGCATGCGCGGAAATTGATCTTTTCATAGGTGGTTTGCGCATGGTGCGATATTACGATTCGTTTTGATTGGTTTGTTCCGTTGATCTTTTTCATGTAATTGGTCGATTCAATCGAATTTGTTTTGTCGGTTTGGTTTTTGTCTGATTTTATCATTTCGTTAAGTACGCTTCACACACCTTTTGTTGATTATGGCTCCGAATTCTGGGAACATTGGTTCCCTTTCGACCTACCATCAGCTTCAGACAGCGAAAGCCAAAGTTGTTTTCCAGTGGTGTGTGGATCAGGGATTGATATCAAGCGGATACCAGTGTCCTAAGTGTAAACAGCAATTGAGCAATTAAAATAGGTATGTGAAGTTTTAACTACACTTTTCTCGTTCCTGAACATTTTCATTCGCTTTAGGTTCAGAACTGTGTATGATATTCTGCGTTTTCGCTTCTCAATGAATAAGCGAAGCTACTAGCATCCCGCTTTGCAGAAAGCGAAGCTGCTGATGTTTTTTTTAAGTTAAAAAAATTGCCCGGTACACGCTTGAAATGCCGAAGGCATTGCGTGCTCAATCTCTCCTTTTCAAATGAAGCATACCCAGTAGAGCAATGAAAAGCGCACTGCGTATCCGAAACAGTATTTGGCGATTGCAAATGAAATTGCGCCAAGAAAAATTGGCGAGAAGCAAGTGGGCACCGTAGAGTAAATGTTTACCGAAACTTTTTCTCACGCAAGCTTCAAATTCAAAATGCTCTCTTTTTAAAGTTACTAATTTCATTGCCGAGCTATTATAGCCTGATTTCCTGCCTTAAAAATATTTAAATAGTACTTCAAAGGTACAATGGAACTTAAAAGAAATTTGCAATTTCTTTAGCAATAGCTTTGAAACTTTCACAACAATTTAATTGTATCATTCTTAAGATAATAAATTTTCAGCTGAATCCATTGACAACTTTTTTCATTTTTTAGTGAGAAATGGAGAAAATTTTGCAAAACTTCAAATTGTTCAATTTGCATTAAAATATAACAAACTATTTTTTAGATATTTTTTATTTGTCTATTATAAACAATAATTATTTTACTTTAAAAAATAGCGATATGTACACATTAGAGAGATAACAAATTATAGTTTGGAGTGTTATGAAATTTGGAATAATGATTACTATACTTGATTTTATGCGATGTTTACAGAAAATGCCAAAGCCAGTACAGCAGTTTGTTTCGTTTAATAATGCATATATTTTTAATGATTGTTTAAATAAAAGATCGGAACATAGATAAAGACTGATATTCTTTTATTCTAAAGTATTTCTTAAATTTATTTTATTGTAATTTTTTTTATTTCAACGTTCTAATAATTTTTTTTAAATTAGTGTTTTACGCTTTTCCTACTAAAGTTTCTGTTCATAATACTGTCATATGCTTCGTTCCGCTTTTTAAAGTTGTATACGAAGTTTCCAATTGAAATGAAAATCGCTTTATCAAAATTACAAACTTTATTCACTGACTTTTGACCAGATTCATACCACTAATCTTTTAAATTGTCAAGTAATGTTTTGTGTACAAGATACATATTATTGACTAACACTTCCATACACTAAAATATAGAACAGAATGCAGATTGAAATTTTATTTAGTTAGATTATCTAAATGAAAAAGAGACTGGAAATTTAATTGATCATTAATTCGGAGAATTAATTTGAATTCAAGATTAGAATTGAAATTTTAATAAGAGGCAGAATAAATTGAAATGTATACTATTTATTTTTCCTGTCCTGCTTATTTAAATATACTGCATATAATGAAGCCATCTAAAAATAGAATACGATTTTAATGCGAATCGCAAAAAATTATTGAATTTGAATACAATTCTAACGTGATAATGAAGCTATCTTAAAATAGAATTTGATTGTAATGCGAATCGCAAAAAAACTATCGCGCGCGCGCCGAGTTTCAATACAATTTTTACCTGATAATGAAGCCATCTTACAATAGAATTTGATTTTCACGCGAATCGTAAAAAACTATCGAGTTTGAATTAAATTTTTACCTGATAATCAAGCCATCTTAAAATAGAATTTGATTTTAATGCTAATGGTAAAAAACTATCGAATTTGAATACAATTTTTACGTGATAATGAAGCCATCTTAAAATAGAATTTGATTTACATGCGAATCGCAAAAAACTATCGAATTTGAATACAATTTTTACATGAAAATGAAGCCATCTTAAAATTGAATTTGATTTAAATGCGAATGGTAAAAAACTATCGAGTTTGAATTCAATTTTTACCTGGAATACAATCACTAAAAGCTTAACCGAATCGCTGAGCCAGCGATTTCGGGCAATTAACAATTTCTTGCGTTTCAAATCAGTCGAGCAGTTTCAGTCCATTAAATTGTAAATGAACGGAAACAGAGTTCCTTCGCTTTTTTTCCTCCGTTGAGTGGTTGGCGTCCTTCTCGGGATTTCGTCTTTCCCCTTTTTCCCTCATTAGGAGTCTCTGAAAAGGGAAATTAATCTTCCATAAATCCCTGCGGACTGGATAGCGCTTGTGCTTAAGGATATTGTTATGGCGAGATTTTCTCTTCTGGTTAAGCGGATGCCATTTCTTCTAAACTTAGCGAGCTGTTTTTCTGCACCACAAAGAAATGGCTTTCAACGTTAATGTTGTTATACAAAGTTGCAGAATGCAATTTACATTCAGAATATTTTATAAATAGTTTTACTGATCTGTACTGTGTTGGAACCGGGAGACTTGAACAGTTTCACTAGCATTCTCTTTTTACAGGTAAAATATTCCACAGTGCAGAAAAATACTATTTTACGACGCCAAGTGGTCATGTATGTGGGGAAATGAAAGGCAGTAGACACTCCATTATCCGGGCCTCTTTTATCTGTTAACCGAACCTTTGCTAGAATTTTGTCGCTTAACAATCTACAACGCTATCTCAATTTTTTGAAACTTCAAAGAGGAAGGGAAAAAAATGAATTTTTCACAACCAATCTGTACTTATAAAAGGCAATGTGTGTGTGCGCGCGATGTCCAGACGAATCCATCACACTTACAGCCATGAAATTTGGCACACAGGTAGACATCATGGTGACTCAATGCACCTCGAAGCCGGAATTTTGAAATTTAATCCAGAATTTTTTTTATTTAATATTTTGTGTTATTTTGGGTCATTTTTGGCACGTTTACGGTCGTACTATCTTTCCTAATGATCGTTGAAAAACAATCCATGTACCATCGGATAGAACGAACTATTTTCGTTCTAATGTTTGTTTTGAAAGCCTAACATAATTTACTGAATTTTGAGAAATTTTTAATAAATAGTAGGTTTTGCCATCTAAATTTGATTTTCGTTTTTAAATTTTCTACATCCAAAGTTCGAATAACACTCATTATTTTCAATTTTTTTCAGCTTATAACTGCAACGGTTCTGTCGAATTTAAAACAAGAATGGTTAAAATATCTTTGCCCGTTTCTTTTAAGTTAATTTTTCCCTGGTAAGTTGAAAGATATTTTTCCTGTAACGAGTTTCCTCGCGCGGCACTTCTTCGGAACGTTGCGGGCAATTTTCATTGGCTGACGGTGCAGAGCGCAGGATACGTCATGACCTTCAACTGAATGAATTACTTCGATTTTTATTTTCAGATTCCATTTTATATTTTGCTTGCTGTATAATAATCATTTTCACGTTCCAATTTTGTAACATTGTTTTGGATTAACGTACTCTGTACTGTAGCGCGAAAGAAAATGAGGGGGAAAATCAATAATGTATATCTTTTATTTTGATTTTGTTTTCAAAACTTTTTCATGTCATTGTGGGCGTTTTTTTTTTCATTTTCTTGAAGTCCTAATTCCATGGGCAACGCCGTGTATTCGGCAGTGTCTTAACGTTTTTATGCCTCGCATATTTTACTGGCAGTATAATAATCATTTTCACGTTGCAATTTTTTAATATTGTTTCGGAATAACGTACTCTGTATTGTTTTTCTACAGTCGAAATGTCATTATCGCGAAGGAAAATAAGCGGGAAAATCATTAATGTGTATCTTTTGTTTGGTTTTCAGAACTTTTTCATGCCATTGTGGGAGTTTTTTTTCATTTTGTTGAATTCCTGATTCCACGGACAACGCAGTGCGCGTACTGCTAGTAACGAATATTTCTGGATTTTTTTAACATCTGATAGAACATCCGGTCTCGCATTCATAAAAAATTCAATTGATGTTAATTCAGTTAATGTTGAGTTAATTCAGTAAAATGTTCAGTTAATGTTGTGTTCATTCAGTTAGTGTTCAGTTAATTCAGTTAATATTTCAGTTAATTCAGTTAATGTTCAGTTAATTCAGTTAATGTTCAGTTTAAAATGTTAAAAAAATTCAGAAATATCCGTTATTGGTTGCGAAAAATTCATTTTTTTTCAACCTCTTTGAAATTTCAAAAACTTGAGATAGCATTTGTGGCTTGTTAAGCGACGAAATATTGTTCGACTTTCTAGCAGAGGTCCGGTTAACAGATATCTCGGTTAATAGAGGCCCGGATAATGGAGGATGTACTGCCTTTCATTTCCCCGCATACATGACCACTTGGCGTCGTAAAATAGTTTTTTTCTGCACCGATTGGATTGTGGAATATTTTGCTAGCAAAAATGGTGGAGTTGCTAAGCGGCGATTTTTGATTTACAAAAAATGTCAACGAATTTTTCAGAAAAGGGAATCGAAGTTGGCATTGAAGCCAATTTTCGCGATGCGAAGGCATGTAGAAGCTCGTTGTAACAAAGGGATCTTTTATAACTTAAGAAATTATCTAGGGAAAAAATAAAATAGCAGTTCCATTCTTAAGCACTTCCATAGTGAAGTGAGTGGGAGCGGGAATTTTGGGGAATATTTAATGATGTTCCATTGACAGACTAGTGACGTGTGTGACTATTCTGCATGAGAAATTCAAAGCGTAGAGCATATTATTTTTCGGTGGCTGCTTGTTCATGATTGCCGGAAAATTTTAAAGTAAAAATTGGCGTTTCAGAAAAGAAATGGCCTGCCTCCCTGATTTCATTGATTAATACAAAGTTCTCTTTCTTATCTTTCACATAATTTTTTCACACCTGTAATTATAAAAGATGTTTTTCCTATTGATTAGAAGAATTTAAGCACTTATGTAAAACCTTTTTCTCAATATTACTATAAAGATGTTTGTTTTTTTCTTCGATATTTTTTTTATATAGACTCCCCATTTTTTATTTTTTGCATATATATATTTTCTTTTTTTTCCCTAAAGGTAGTTTGTACCTTTTACTTCTGCATAATTTTGATTCCTTGATTATTGAAATTTTGATTTTGATTTTCTTGTTGGAGTTTGGTACGATTTTTCGTTATTATTATTATTTACTTTGTATTATCTACTTCATTTCATTATTTTGCATTATTTGTTTATTTTCTTCTTATTTTAATTTTCTTCTTTACTTTTATTTTATTTTTTGTGTAAAGAATTATCTTTCAAAGACTGAATTGTTTTGTATACTTACTTCTGTAAGCCTCGTGTTGTACATCTGTGGCGCACAAGGTGTATGTCATGTTCAATAATAAAAAAAATAAATAAATGAAATGTGATGGGAAGAAATTGCGTGCAGGTTCATGAAAACATGACACTGTGAATTTGTCAGGAAAGTTTCAAGTCTTTAAGCGAGGAAGAATTTTCTTTTGAGAACTAATCTTTAAAACCTCCTCAGACCCAAGACAAAAATAAAAGTCTTGAACTTTATAAATGTTACTTAACTAGATGTTTAGAACACTTTGAAGTAGAAAAGTGACGTTTAATTTTTTAAATTTAATTTAGGGGCTAGGGGCATGTATCACATGTGATACATCAGGAACGAGACTTCTCAAACTCAGAATTTCTGAAATTAATGAAGAGTTGTTTTCTATCTGGTTTATTCACACAATACAATAAATGCAAAAATGTTACATGAAAAATTAGCGTAATTTATCATATAGTTATGCATAAGCATAATTGTAGGTTATTAATCTTATGTATTCCCCACTGTGCTGAAACAAAAATTTCTTCGTGAGTTTGATCTCGTTCATCCTAATCATCATTAACATTGTTGTCGTCCCTCAAATTGTGATCCATCTGATAATTATTATCTTCTTCTGACAAAGAATTTAAATCAAAATCATCGAAATTCAGAGCCTCTAAAATTTCAACTGGAGTCAAATAGTTCACTAAAAAAAACACCCAACACTAATCAGATAATAATTAAGACGTAAAAATATGCAAAAATTTGAAAAAAAAAAAAGATTTCAATTACAGAATTTGACTAAAACAAATGATAAAAAATAGCTTTAAAATCTACGTAAATAATAAAACTAAAAAAAATAATGAAACCAACTTGGAACATATTCCCAGACGTGATTGAATCCCATTGTATCACATATGATTCAAAAACGTTTAACAAGTCGATAGGATTTATTATTCCGCAGAAAATAACTTTAATTACTGTAAATGAGCAATTAATACTTCACAAAAGAAAAGGTATGTTTTAAAATCAGTGTAATATTTGTAATTCAGTAATAAAACGGATTAACTTTGAAATCTAGCAGCCATATTGTTATTTTACAAAAACGCGCTTTGAATTCACAATCGTGGACAAGTAACGCCATCTGTTGACTAGAAGATCGTCAAAGATTCCGTTGCTTCACTGTGGCGGTTACGGCACACAGCGTTTCTAAAATAAGGCTTCTTAAACTAACAGCTAATGCTAAATGAATACTTTGGGTTAAAATGTTAAAAACAAAATATCACGATTTCTTTCAAGAATGATGAATTAAAACAATTTAAGAAGTGCAAATATCTTAAAAACAAATAATCAACGCAATGTTTGTAAAAAAAAATCATTTTTTTTGTTAATTCTCTAGGTAAATTATTCAATGCATTTTGAATTTTAGTATGTCATATTTTTAAAAACGAAAGTATTGCATGAAACTAGAGATTAAGCGTTTTTATCCGTCAACTTTACTCAAATGATGAATGAGCCTTTTAGATAAAGTGAAACTTTTTTTAAAAAATCACAGCTTGAGTAGCATAACCGGAAAAAAAATCTGTGTTCGAATTTAGAGTCGTGAATGTAACAGATCTATCATGAAAATACAATGTAGGCCAGTTTACCATTTTCTGATAATGTGAAAAAAATTCTTTCTCATAATGGAAAAGAGCTTTCTTTGTGTTGGAACCCTTTCAACATTTTTTCCCTTAAATTCATACAGGAATTGAGAACAGAAATGAATAAATCTAATAAGTGAATAACAAATTTTGGTGAATAACTGCAAATTATTCAAAATTCTGAATTTCCAAGAATCTTAATAATGAAAGCAAACGAACAAAAAACCTTATGTTTCAGTCACTCATATACACATAATACAAAATTCTTGACTCCAATTAGATCTTGTGTTTGGCACATCATTGACACAAATCTGGCTTTTGCGTCATCAAACCAAATTCAACCAACCAACGACACGCACACGTACGCTCCCAGGAGCAGAATAATATCCAGTGTTCTGCAGCATGATCTGAAACAGTTGGAAGTGTTCTTCAGCATGATCTCAAACGGTTGGAAATATTCTGTTGGTAGCTTGTTCAAATTTGGCGACCACAGTAAAATGCAACATATATATTCAACGTACTAATTAACCAGTAGAATCTTTATTACTCATCAATGACAAAACATTATATTAAAATTAATTATTTAAAACCAAGGCATACATTCAGAATTCGCAATGACTTTTGAAGCCAGATACTGCGGCATTAATTGTGAAGTACTGTTCACAAAATATTTATGAAAATTTGGGCCGTACAATGGCCGCTTTTAACAATTTTCTGACAGATTTGGAGTAAATAAACATTCTTTTGTCAGTTGTTCCAACTGCTGCGTCATTCCTATCAATTGCGGTGGGTCTTTTTTGAACAACTTTGTCGATTGTGGATTCACAAATTGCTTCTGACACGGGAATAGAAATATTAAATACTATAAATTTCATTAATCTTGGGATCTCTGATTCAAGCTCATTAATGGCCTAATAATGCAAAGGCAAGCGGAAAAAAACGTGTCCAAAGCTGGTTCCAGTTAGGTAAATGAACCCTACTCGAATTCCAGGAACTATGTAATTCCAGTACATTCTTGTACACTCAGCTTTTAACGTTCCTGTTTTGGATCTTCGTCCGCAGTGATGTCAGATGCGATGGTGGCGTGGCTTTCTCGTTAGCCACATGCGATCAAGGAGAGTTATTTTTGCCATTGCTCCAATCTCTGGAGGCTGCGTTTATTCTGCGACGTACGTCACACTTTTAAGCACTTTCTTCTTCCGGGCCTACGTTTAAATCAAATATGGACATAATGAAGAAAAATGAGCGTCCCTGAGTGAGAATGAAAAGAAGTACAATTTTGTTATAATTAAAGTTTGCATATTGAGGAACAGGAGTAACGTTTGAATCCGCCTGAGGGGTAGCACCACCTGCTGCATAAGGGGAGGGGCGTAATGATGGCCTTCTCAAATTTTCGTAAGATCTTTATGTATCTACAAGTTATCTATTTTGCTTGGAAGGGGAATGTGGTGTCTTCGCCTATGGACGACCAAGTTTGAACAAATAATTGCAATGCTTAGGTTGATCTAAGAACTTTATTACACACACAGCTATAATTTAAATAGAAGTAAGAAATGTGGACTAAATGATTATAAACACAGTTCGTTCGTTTGAGTTTAAAAGTTCGATGGAATCAGAGTTCCACAAGAGATGGAGATCCGGACTAAGCACGAGACTACAAGGAGTGCTCGAAATTCCATAAGCCGAGACTTCGGAAATAATTGCTGATTCTCAGCATTCGATGCCTAAGTCCGAATAAATTCGGGACTTTATTTCAGAGCTGGTCACACAGCTCTTTCGCACTACCGGAGACTGAAACGCCCGTTTCGAGCCTCCCTAATTCGGTTCTTCACCGCCCTCCTCGTTCCAACTCCAACACCCCGTTTATGTCCCTACCTCAAAGGGTGGAACTCCGCCTTCCTTTCACTCGACTAGACAATCGGACTCCCAGGCTACCAATGACTAAACTTCCATGTCCCCAATGGTTAATTCCGACCGTGGAATGGTCCCTGAGTTTCATAACCACAGGAGCTATACAGGTGTGACATGAAAGAGCACCGCTAATCTCTTGTTAGCCAATCCAAATGTGCTCTCTGACAGATATTTATTTCTGTGCAATTTGGTCGCTCTCCGCTTGCAGCTATTACCTTCGCGAATGTCTTCTTAATGACCACCAGGTATAGTTGGCTTGCGGTTTGCAGTTGAAGTGAAAGGTACTCGAATCTTTTCTCGTGGGAAAGAAAAATATCACAGGAGCAAGAATTTGCTCCGATGGCGGGGAGGGGGAACATCATCCCCGAGCAGGGGGCCTGGCCCCACTTTCGCCACTCCTGTTAAGGAGGCCCTATAATCTGTCCTTTCGTTCCAAACGCAGGAGAATTTCACTAGAATATAATATAAGTAATGCGCTCTCTTTCAAATTATTAAATAAAATAAAATTTTGCCACGCTATCTGAAGATTTCTACGAACTATTATTTATTTCTAGAGCTATTTTAATTTGATAATTTTATTTTTACTGCAATGGAATGAATTTTTCTTGGTTTATTTAGCAAAATATCTGCAAAAATCACATCAGATATTTGTGGAGCACTACTTATTGACAAAAAATTTAGCTATTTTTTTATTTTCCGGATTTCAACGAATGCATCGCTTGTATTACGCACTAGTGGAGATTTTTTTTTCCTACATTTCTTTGTAGAATCAGCCTTAGGCCCTTCTGAAAAGACGAATTTTAATTATAACAACACTATATTTTATGTTTATTACTAAACCCACTAAAAATATACAAGGTGATCATAAATTATAGAACCCATTTCAAAAATCAATTTTAAAAAATCAATAATATTTACGGTTTTTTAAAATGAGAGCGCATTTTAAAAAGTTTTTATCAGATAGGTAACGCGCCGTTACGGTGGTCTAGGTGGTCGTAAATTATTGGACAACTTCCATTTTTGAGAGCCATTACCTGCAAAACTATTAAAGCTAGAAGAAAAATAAAAACATGTATTTGTAGATAATTTCACACTCTTTAATTTGTTGAATTAATTGTAATTTGAAAAATAAATAGCTTTCGAGATATTCAAGAAAACCTAACAAAGGAAACCAAGAAACACGCATCGGCTTTTGCTGATAGGTAGCCATTGTGTATGAAAATCTCTCTCTGTTACAAATTTAGAACGCCGTAATGGTACGCCATCTATCTGAAAAACGTTTTTATTTTCTCTCTGATTTGAAATTTGTAACATTATTAGCTTTTTATATTAATTTTTGTAATGGGTTTCAATAATTTATGACTACTCTGTATTTATAACAAGTGTTAACATTCTTCAAAATTTTCCGTTGCAATGGACATTTACACTGTCATTTTTGCCTTTTTCATTCCTGAATAAACGACACTCAGTCAAATGAGCATATGCTCGAATCAATTTATACATCTAGGAAAATAAACATTACCTGAATTTAATAATACATTAAAAACAACTTTGTTATTTATGCTTTACATAACAATCTAAATTTCATTAAAAACTCGAATAGATTTGATGATCTAATAGATTCCTTGAAAAAGATATTTAATGCATTTGCGCAGAATGTTTCCGTTATTTCCTCGGGGTGAAGACAATTATTGACGAAGAATGCTTAGTAGACTAATTATATCTCAATGAGCTGTTAATTCGGTTACAGTCAAATCATTTGGTTTTTTTTCCGCGTCACAGGATTGCTTATTTAATTAAACTGCCCGGAGGACTGGAAACTTCATTTAACAAGAAATTCCAGTGTTCTGGAGGAATTCTTGAATAAACAATCGAACATTCGGATATCCTTTAATCCCATTCAATTTAGATCGGAGCAGAGAAAACATCTTTATGTTAATATTAAAATTCTTGGTTTAATTACATGAGCAAAATTAAAGGTTTTAAAAGAACATCATTTGCATTTATAAAATTATGTTTCAGAGATTCATTTTCTCTCGACATTTATTTTGTACATTTGGAGATTTGGAGTTAAAAAGAGCCAAGTCCATGTTTTCCCATTTTCCAATTTTTCTGACATGGCAGCAGTGGTGGCTCTCAGCTCAGAAACAAGCAGTGCTGAAAAAGTTGTATAGACCTAAGTTGTAGGAAATTTTGTATTGATTACAATATAATCTCTATTATCCGTGCGCGGATTATCCGGTTTGTGGATTATCCGTGCTCACAAAAAATTTAAAGAGAAACATTTTCACGCATGTAAAATCGATGTTGATGTTCGATCGAGAAATTCATTCCGTGAAACTAGTGAGCCGTGACGGCGGAGGCTAAAGAATAGATTTTTTCTTTCTTCCTCCACGTGAAATCTCTACCGGTTCAACCCCTAATTTTCCGAGAAATGAATCATCCACTTCCTGCTAGCTCATTCTCGTACGAACACACTTCTGCCTGACGCGTCATTCTTTAACTTCTTCGTCTTCTCTCACTTTCGCACGTGTTCCTTTAGTTTTTGCGACCTGTTTATCGTCAGTTACTAACGTGAAATTTTTTGCTGGTAAAAATCAGTGGTTAGAACCGAAACGTTTTAAATGTTAAACAAAAATTAGAAATACTTCAAAAACTTGATAAGGGAGAATCAGCTAGTACTGATGCAGAAGATGTACTAAATGAAGGAAATACAATTTCTCATTCTGCTGCTCTACAATCTGTGGAAACTTTGTTAGGTTATATTGGACAAAGAGGATTTGATTACGGTGACATTACTGCGGTTCGTAAAAGATGTGTCGATATACGATAAAAGATGAACAAACAGCAGAAGCAAAGACGCAGAACAGATTTTTTAAAGCATTAAATGTTAAAAGGAAAATTCCTAGTTTGATGTTATACAGCATGCAAATGTAAGTAATTTTTATATTTTCGTACTGATGTTGATTTTTCTTTAATGAAAAGGAGTTTTCGGATTATCCGTGTTTTTCGATTGTCTGTGCGATCCCTCCCGGTGATTAACCCGGATAATCGGGAGTGCACTGTATTTTGGTATACAGGGTGCCCACTCAAGTCCCTTACCACCCTTTTAACTACCGAATGGCTGCAGCTATCTTCATAAGAGTGGTGTCTAGGCATGGTAAAGTGACTATGCGCTACTGGATGAAACCACTTACAGTGCCACCTGGTGGAAGTCGGTGGAGTTAGCGTTATTATCACTAGAACGGTGCGAGATGAAGGAAAAGTGAATTACAAAGTTGTAGAGCATCATCGATTTAGTACAAAAAGAAACCTTATAGTCATGAATGCTGAAAACAGAACACTTAAAAAGCGCATTTGTTTGTTTTCGACTTCCGAAACTGTGACGACGATGAAACAGCCAGTAAAGAGAGACTGCTTGGAGGTCATATGATCTCCAGTCCGTTGCTGAACTGCAAAGAAAGCAACACATATTAATGACTTAACCTATTACATATGAATCCATTCTATTGGAAATAACGATTGTATAATCTTCGAAAATATTTGACTTATTATTTAATTTTTTAAGTCGAAAAAAAGAAAATATGCATAAAAAAATAGAAAAGATGGTTTATGGTTGTCTACATATTTTTACAAAAGGCATTTATAATAGTGACATTTTTCTCAAATCGCTGGATAATAGGATTGTTTTCATTGATTCTAGTGCTCCATTGTGGAAATCATTTGAAATTTTATCAGTTTATATTTTAGTAGAAACTATTGACTGAAATTCCCATTACTTTATTTGCTTCTCCACAAATAATTAAAGAAATCCCTCATCTAAACGTAAAATGAATGAAAACAAAATTGGAGTGGGACCAGCTAAGTGCCATATTTGTAAATCGAATTACTTAATGAATAAAAGAAGTCAACAAGCTGTTTGTCAGACAAACCCTTCTCCTAAAGGTCTGACAAACCGAGGCATTTCACTATTCTCAAATTTTAAAACATTCTCAAAATTTATTGAAGAATTCTAAAATAATAACTTTAAAAAACCCGATGATTGAAAATTAATATAACAGACAATATTTCAAAAAGCTCGGTTCCTCAAACATGAACTTTCTGCCAGACAGCTTGTCTGCAGCCCATTGAGAGTAAGTAGCATTGGCATGACTCTTATGAAGCCTAATCCACCTTTCATTCTGATTGCATCAAAAAGAACTGTTACGAATCTGTTATACCGTTTTCCTGCCATTTCAGTCTTATTATAGGGAAGAAAGATTTGCAGAGATTCTTTCCAGGATGCCAAGCCAATGATCCCCGACATTAACGACAAAATTGTAGTTTCTAGAAAATGCGCGAATTATAGCCCTATCTCTCTTAGGCCCTCAAGAATTCCCTGTGACGTCACACGAAGTCGGAATGCTATATATACCCGAGGTGCTTAATCGAGTTGATCTCTTTGGAGTCTTGTTCGCAGTGCGAGTTGGTCAGCTGTTAATCGTTTAGCACTGTTTCTGTAATTATTAGTAATCTGCCATCTGGTTTTGTTTCTAGTTTGCGCAAGTATTGTTTTTCTTGTTACACGTGCTTCGTGTTTCCTGGAATATTCTTGGGATAAAGCGTCGTTCTCTATTATCCTGCTTGTTGGACTTTTTTCACCGTACACCCACCGGACGACTTCGTTACTGTTAGAAAAATGTTGTGTCGCTCTTTGGCGACAAATTGAAGATTCCCGAAAATGCGATTATTTTCTCGATATCTCTATCAAGAGCCGAGATCCGGATTTGTGCAAAGATTTCCACGTGACGTCACGCCCTGCCAGGAACACTATAAATAAACAACGGTAGGATTCGACCGGGAACGTTCTTTGATGTGCGAACGCCTTTAAAGAAGCACTTTGGAGGTTCAATGATCCCCGACATTAACGACAAAATTGTAGTTTCTAGAAAATGCGCGAATTATAGCCCTATCTCTCTTAGGCCCTCAAGAATTCCCTGTGACGTCACACGAACTCGGAATGCTATATATACCCGAGGTGCTTAATCGAGTTCATCTCTTTGGAGTCTTGTTCGCAGTGCGAGTTGGTCAGCTGTTAATCGTTTAGCAATGTTTCTGTAATTATTAGTAATCTGCTATCTGGTTTTTGTTTCTAGTTTGCGCAAGTATTGTTTTTCTTGTTACCCGTGCTTCGTGTTTCCTGGAATATTCTTGGGATAAAGCGTCGTTCTCCATTATCCTGCTTGTTGGACTATTTCACCGTACACCCACCGGACGATTTGGTGCTGTTACAAAAATGTTGTGTAGCTCTCCTGCCTTGCTAGTCTTATGGCTGGGAAGAGGGAATGCCGGCAGCGGCCAGGCTTGGACCCTTCACCTTGGCGACTTTGGCGACAAATCGAAGATTCCCGAAAATGCGATTATTTTCTCGATATCTCTATTAGGAGCCGAGATCCGGATTTCTGCAAAGATTTCCACGTGACGTCACACCCTGTCAGGAGCACTATAAATACACGACGGTAGGATTCGACCGGGGACGTTCTTTGATGTGCGAACACCTTTAAAGAAACATTTTGGAGTTTCGTCTGCAGTGCGGGCTGGGAAAGCTGTTGAGCTGAGCGCTATTGAATGTGTTGTTACTGTCATTATTAGTGAATTGTCGTCTGTTTGTGTTGTTAGATCCAGAAATGCTGTTGATGCTATTTCTAGTGAATTGCTGTCTGTTTGTGTTATTAGATCCGGAGATGCAATGAAACAAAATTTTGATTCCGTACTAGTGGTGCCATGTAGTATCGATTTTAGAAAAAAATATTTCAATAATCCCAATATTTAAAATAATAAATCAAAAATTAAATACCAAATCTCAGAAAATAATTAAAATAAAAAAATATTTCGGTCTTTCAGCATACTAATGAAAGTGTGTTCTTAAAATCAGTTTTCGTCACTTTTATTTCTTACCACGACTCAGGGTTGAAGAATCGTAAATTAAAACCCTGTGTTCATTTCATCTAAAAGCGCGGTATAAGCTTTTTATTCTTTGTATCCAGATTTAAATTTTAAGCACATAAAAATCACCTCCCCACCCTTTTCCTAATACAATACCATCATCAAAGGGAGAAAATTGCAACTCTTGCCAAAATGCGAAATTGAATGTTTCTTCGCAGGTAGTTTACTTCTCCGATGAGGCAAAGAGGGGGATGGAGAAAGAAAGAAAGCTCCCCATCACTCAAATGATCGTTTGCGAAGGGATACTTCCCCCATTTGAGAAGAGGCCTTTAACAATGCTCTAAATGCCCCTTTTCAGTCATTAGCTTAACCCGCCAATTACCTGGGTTAGCTCTGGGAGCTGCGCAAAAACGGAAATTATTAAGCGTCAGAAAGACGTCTCGCTTCCTGCGACGCGTCTGATTAATGTCAGGTGGGGGTTCAAACGCATTTTTAATAAACGTTAAAAGATGGGGATCGTTTGAAGTGAATCCGAACAAGAATTGCATGGGAACCTGCTCCGAAAACGATACCGCAACGGGATAAAAAATATCGGTTTTCTCCTTCCCCCTCCCCGCCGTCAATGGAAAAGCAATCTCGGTGCACCCCCCTTGCCCGGGTAGTTTCATATCATGTTCATCTCCGTCGGAGCAGAGGAATTTTTATCTCTGAAAGATTAATTCTCGCTCCACCGGATCGCTAATTAGAGGGAAGTGGATGGAGTTAAATACCGAGTCTCATCCCCGTGACGTCACGGGGAAGGTGTTTCTTCCCCAGATGGAGTTATTTCCGGTAAGCGGGAGGGTCATCATTACGATTTCTGATCGCTCCCGGAAAAGAAATGGAATGCAGGGATGCGCTGGATCAAATGACCGGAAGCTGATAACGACTGACCGGTGTTTGTATCATCATGCACACTATTGGATGCTGCAGATACAGAGAGCAAGGTATTGGAGGGGGGGGGGGCTCTGATGTGGAAGCAAAAATAAACGACTATGTGTTTGGAGAGAAGAGTAAGAAATGGAAGTAGAAGTAATTTCTTCTTAAGGAAGAGAATTGCGATTAAGAGAACTACTGCGTAAAAATTAAAGGAAAGTTATTGCGAGTATTATTTCGATATTATTGCTATTGAAAGCAACTGCGTTAACACTTGAAATAAACAAGACACTTATTGGCACCTTTAAAATAAAGTGAACAACCGTTCTCTTTTTGTAAATTCTGTCCGCCCTCGAAAAGTATGCAATAAATTATCTTACAATTGTTTTTATTATATACAAGCAGTACGCGCACGGCGTTTCCCGTGGAATTAGGACTTCTACAAAATGGGGAAAAGATGCCCACAATGATATGAAAAAGTTTTGGAAAAAAAAAATCAAAACGAAAGATACGCATTACTGATTTTCGACCATGACGCGAATGTAATGACGTCACCGGAAGGCGAAGAAGGACCGGATTGTAGAAATGCATGCGGAGAATGAAAGCAAATTACGTCACCTATTGCAAGGAAGGTCACGCACCAGCCAATGAAATTACAACAATGCATTCTTGGACAGTCCGGAGAAACTCTCGCTGTCAAATCTCGCCAGCAAAAAAACTGTTTGAACTGATCAGGGAAAAATTTATTTAAGAAAACGGAATAAGGTATTTCAACCGTTCTTGTTTTAAATCCGATAAAAACGTTCCAGTTATAAGCTGAAAAAACATTAAAATTATAAAGTTGTTAGAACGTCAGTTGCGAGAATTTGAAGAAATCCTTATCAATGATTACCATAAAAGTGACTATTATTTAAAAATTTCTCAAAACTCAGTTAATTACGTTAGAAATTCAAAACAAACTTCATTACAACGAAAATTGTTCGTTCTATCCGATGGTGCATGGATTGTTTTTCAACTATCATTAGAAAAGATACTAAAGCCGAAAACGTACCAAAGATGACCCAAAACGACACGAAACATTAAATAAGAAAATTTCTAGATTAAATTTTAAAATTCGGGGTTCGAGGTGCATTGAGTCACCATTACGACTACCTGTGTGCCAAATTTTATGGCTGTAAGTGCGATAGATTCGTCTGGACATCACACAAACGCAAACATTGCCTTTTATAAGTAAAGATTTAGCATATTATAGTATACTAGCTGATGCTCGCGACTTCATGCACGTAGTAGTACCCTATTGGTATCTTATTTTTTTAAATTTTGAAATTGGGTCCAATAATTTTTGAACACCCTATGGATACGATATTGTTACTATGATTATTGAAATCCCTTCATTCTCTTTAGTTTACTTTAAACTGTCTAAATGTGATTCAAATTTATTTACAGTATTTTTATCACCGTCTCAGGCTTTAACAATTCTGTTTTGACCTTCACAGTTTTGATAAAGAAATTATTTTCTACTTTTTAGTATACGAAGAAAATCATGTTTGTAGTTATTTTATTATTATTTTTTATACTGGCTGATAAACCCGGCGTTGTTCAGGATGAAATTATTTCATGTATAATATTTTAATGTAAAAAGTACTTCCGTATAAAATAGTATAATAACACAAATTAATCTTATTGTTTGAGACTTTTTGTTAAATTAAAATGAGAATATCAATTAAACCAAACAATTTTTTAAAACTGCCGAAGGCTGATTTTCTTCACATTTTTGATAACGAAATTCTTTTCTACTTTTTAGTATACGAAGAAAATCATGTTTGTAGTTTTTTTATAATTATTTTTTATACTGGCTGATGAACCCGGCGCTGTTCAATATGAAATTATTTCTTGTATAATATTTTAATGTAAAAAGTAATTTGTACAAAATAGTAAAATAACACAAAATTCATCTTATCATTTGAAACTTTTTGTAAAATTTAAATGAGAATATCAATTCAACCAAACGATTTTTAAAAATTGCCGAAGGCTAATTTTCTTCACATTTTTGATAAAGAAATTATTTTCTACTTTTTAGTATACGAAAAAAATCATGTTTGTAGGTTTTTTTATATTTTATACTGGCTGATAAACCCGGCGTTCTTCAGGATGAAATTATTTCAAGTATAATATTTTAATGTAAAAAGTAATTTGTACAAAATCGTAAAATAACACAAATTCATCTTATCGTTTGTAACTTTTTGTAAAATTAAAATGAGAATATCAGTTAAACGCTTTTTTAAAATCGTCGAAGGTTAATTTTCTTGATAAGTTATTGTGTAATAATTTTTAAAGCAGAAGAGCTTGAACTGTGTGTGTGCTGTGGAAACATACTTATCATTAATAGAAAATAACTGTTCAATTAATTTTCACGAAACCATCGCTAAAACTTTTCTTATGCTTCATAATATTTGTGAGCAAAATTTGAAGAAAATATATTCAGTAGTTTGGTTTTCTATATCTATCTATAAAAATTCTATACTTCTATGAAAAAATATCTTTTCAGTTTCTTCTATGCAGATTATTCATTTCCGAGTTCATTCTTTATTTTGACTCAAAATAAGAAGTGAATAGAGACAACTGTTAAAATTCATGTATGTATTTAATGACATATTAAAATAATAATATATACAGTTCGTAGAACGTTTCGCTTTCTGATAAATAATTGCGAAGTCATAAAGTATATTAATGGCTTTATTTCAAACAGCAGTCCTCCATTCGACGTCGAAAGGCTTCGATGTGTGTGTGTGGCTTATAAATCAAAGTCCACTCATGAATATCATACACTTCTCGCCGTGTATCAACAGTTCGATCGTCGACATTTTCCGCGCAGGTGTTATTTAGATGCCCTGAATTGTTTAATTAGTGATGTTGCTGAAACTGCCCATTGCAGCTCTAGGAATAAATTTCGTACTTCCGAACCGAGGTCTGATAAAGGAAAAGACAGACAAAATGTCACGCTGCTCTCTAATTTTCGGCCGAAGCTATTCGCACCACCGTTGTTTCTAGCATCTTGAGGCTATTGGCACCACCATTAGCCGCGCATGCGCACTGAGTTACCGGATCCATCATTTGAATCGAAACTGCTTGTAGCTTCGCTTTTTCATTGAATGTAGCTTCGCTTTTAGTAGCTTAG
>BGPR01022192.1:0-25655 GCA_013235015.1 Araneus ventricosus | reverse complement strand
TACTTTAGAGGTTGGGAATGTGCATGTTGGAACGATTTATTTATTTTCGAAATTTTAACTTAAAAATTAAGTTACATTTTGATTTTTTTCGTCGATAACTTACAGAAATATTATCACACAATAATATATTTTTACACCTTCTCAAGATTCAGAAATTTATTTTTTCGAAGATAAAAAATTTAGCTGTCAGGCTATTTTTTTCCCCAATTTCTAACAGTTTCTTAAAAATATTTTCATTTCAGATTTGCAACAAGTTTTCATTGTTTCTACAAATATTTAATCGTGTGTTTTTTGCCACTGTTGAAAGTTAAGGAATGAATATTTTGCGCGCCAACGATGTGTTTTTGCATGGAGTACACGAGCTCACGACTCTACAACCTCCAATTCCTTGCTGTTTTTTTTCCCACTGGATTTAGCAATTTTGATCTACACTTAAATGAAATGGGCCTAAAAATTTTGATTATTACTTTTCAGTACCTGAAATGGAAGTATGAATATTGTGTTAATTTTTTAATTACCTTTGACAATGTCGAAATGGATTTTTACTAATTATTTATTCAAATTATTTGTCGAATCTATCGACAAAGCCCTCTAAGATATCAAGTAATACAACTGATATGTTGAAAGATTTTTTATTAGCCGCATTCACTGCCGTAAATACGGACATTTGAGAATCCACACATTTGTCCGGACGCATGGTAACTCTATTGGAATTCTTTTATTTCAGTATTCTTTGTCTTAACTTTTTCATTTCCCACTCCTATATGTGATTCTTCTGAGAGAGTTTTGTATAACTGTAAAACTTATCGGAACGAATGCCTTCCGGCGGATTAAAAACAATAAGTAAGGTAGCAGGATGTCCAGTATTGGCCGGGGCTCTCTAGGCTTTTGATTTTTTATCCTAGAATGCCAAGTTAATTATTTCATGAGATTTAACATGTTAGTCGCCACGACGCATGTCTGAAAATCGAACCATCTAATTAGATGACTCATTCTCTGGTATCTCTTAACTACAGTCGAGAGGAGTCTGATTAGAGAGTAAGAATAAATCGTATTTGATCGCCGTGTGAATCAGGGTTGCCATATTGGCCCTTTTATAGCCAAATGATACATAATGAGCTGTCAAACGAAATATCTCCTGAATATAACAAGGATGTTTAAATTTCTTTCACTTAGATTTTAGTTTAATAATAGAACATTGAACATATGCCTATCAAGTGAGATTAGTTTTCATGAAGGATAGCTGTTTTTCTAATAGCAAATGATGTTTTCAATCAATTTGTCAAATTTGGCATTATTTTTAAGAAGGTTTGGCCTTATTTTGCTATTTTGATCTGGCAACCCTGGAGTGAATCGTATTTGACTCACATGTTAACTTTTTAAAGCATAGTCTGAAGAATTCTACTTCCCAACTTTTACTCCACATAGAATATCGCCAATTTTCTGGTGAATAAAGTTAGTTATTCCAAGGAATACTGTAGGAAGGTATGAATCTATCAATTAAAAATGCTTTTTTAAAACCCACGGCTGGATTTCTATAGAAGTAATTAAGACTATTCTGTTGTCTTGTTAAATATAATGAAGCAATATATTAAACATATTTATATTATAAGGAATAAAATTGCCATCGCCGCGTAAATGAAAGTTTTGCAAAAAAAGCGTCCGCCAGTAACAATGTCTTGGTACTCACGTTTTGGATTTGCTTCCCTTTAGAAAAATTTCAAGAGAACAAAACCTTTTAATAAGGCAGAATAACTAAAATTTCTGTGGAATTAAATTGGTAAAACCAAAGTGTACGGTAAATCTCTCACCAAGCTGACGCCAAATCATGAAAAACTCGCTAACTTCCGCCATGTTACCACATTTTTCATGTTAGCTTCCGCATTATCTTACCACATTTAGCGATATTTCGCCAAAAAAAATTCATGTTTGGCGCCGTACCATACACTTTGGTTGGGCCATTAAATTATCTCAGACATCGTGAAATACAAGTTCACAACAAAGTTGTATGAATACCAACATTACAAGACATTCAGCATGAGACACAATGACAAGTAGGGCACAGCATGAACAAACTTTTGAAGCACTTAAAGTAAGTGTTCAAAGGACTTCCCTCCAACGCTATACACGATTTTACTCATTCAGCTGCGTTGTTATACTATTGTAAATTAGTTTCTTTAAACCTGAGTGATACACTTTACCTGGTGCGTCCTTTTCTTTTAATGAATTCTCTGACAAAATGCCCTCCGTATCCATTACCCTATGCATTTGCAACCTCATGTTCTATTGTAAAAATATCTTGTATCTGTATCTCTGACTTACCCTAAGTTTGTCTAAGGACCTTCGAATCACCCTGCATATTTTAACAAATTATGTTAATAAATGGTCTATCATGTACAATCTGCAACATTATAGCAAATATGACTGTTATTTACACACTATTATTTAAAAAGACTTTTTTCATGTTTCCAAAGATGTAATCGATTTTTCACTGAAATTCTAATGAGGTGCATTCTCTATGACAATACACATTTTGATATTTTCAGGAACATAATTACCAATGAATTGATTAATTTAATAAAATATCGATTCCATACAAGTGCACCACCTGGTAGTGAATTTGAGAAAAAAAAATGACTTCAAGACTCCAAAAAATTAATAGTAGTGAAATATAAATTAAAGACAAAGTCTTAAGAAAAGGATTAAGAAAGTCCAATAATTAATATGAATTTTTTTTACTTTTAAGTACAGAAATAAAAGTTTAATATAAAATATTTTTTATTCAATAAAAAATCTGCTAAGGTTCCTTGGAATGTTGCACCTTCACAGTTGGTTCAATTTGATTTCTAAGTGGAGTCATTTCGATTTATTTAGGCAATTTAGGATACAATTTCATTTTAAAAAAACTACCAGCTCAATTGGAGACACCAGACCTTACACTGATCAAAGAATGTAGATCATTACATTGCATTACACCACTTGCATCCCCTTGTTTAGAGCCATTTGGTTCCTTTCCGGTTTGGATGGATGGAGGTGATTTTTTTTTTTAAGAAATTACAAAAACAAGTAACAGGTGCAAAAACAAATAAAAATGAAAAAGAAACATTCACTGGACACAATAACATAGAAAACAACACAAAAAAGAAAAAAATACGTAGAGGGGGGGGGAGTCGTAAGTAGATGGAAGTGTGTGTAAGTCTGGGTGCTCAATTATTATCCTCTACAACGAGATTGTTCTCATCACATATGAAACGCATTAGGAGTCGAAGTCGGGTTCTTGATAAGTTATTCATGAGATTGTTTTTCAACCACTGTAATTTAAGTGACACTGTTGGAGTTTGGAAATGCCAGGAGAGGATAAACCGACATTTGGTGGCATAGTGCATTGAATCTCCTTTTTTCTCCGCACGAGCAGTTGTCATGCGTTCGAAGATTGAAGCGATGAAGGTATGAAACGTGTCCTGTAACGAACATTATCTCTTCTCTATTCCATCGTACTGGCTTGTTTGAGACCTTAGGCACTATATTGTAAAGTATGTAGATCAGGGATTCCCAACCTTTTTGTTATAGTTAATAAATAGCAAGTATTCACTTGGAGAAACAAAATTCTGTAACTTTTTTAATCCCTTGTGTTTTCTTGTTTCCGCATTAACGACTTTGATTTCGAGTAACCCCAACTGGTCCTTCGCATACCAAAGGTTGGGAACCTCTGATGCAGATAATAAAATAAAAGCACCTCTTCCTGCAGCAGACTGGATATCAGCTGAAGTGTTGAGAAGGGTCATACGCCCCAGGTTTAAGATCCTGCCAAGTTGTGATTATTTTTATATTTCAAGCAAAGCCGTTTTATCCCAATGGCTGATTGGGCTGTAGCCCAGGGGTGTCAATGATCCAAAGGTGTCTAAAAATTTACTAACTTAATTTTTTTTAAACTTTGAACCAAAAAAATTTATTTAATTTTAAATACATTAAAATTAAAAATATGTCTAGGGCAGTGTTTCTCAACATGCGACCCACGACCCACAGGAGGGAAATTTGATTGTTAAGGAGGACATTTCGAAAATAGAAAAAAAATCAGGAAGATATAATACAACAGGGAAACTCGAGACTGTGAGGCTAATTAACTTGCAACCTAACATAAGATCTCTTTGCCGCAAGCACCAAGCACAAGGATCCCACTAAATTTAAATAATTACTAATAATTAAAATAATATAGAAAAATATTTCATTAAAATTATTTCATCCGTGAACTTCAGTTCTCCATTATAAGTATTGAAAATTTATTTACTGTGTTTCTCAACAATTTCCTAGTGATTTCGTCCTAAAACCTATCATTTACGTTTCTTCAATGAACAATTAAATTTTTGAATATTAAAATATATGTATATGATACAGAGGGGTCATAAGAATTTTAGACAGGCTAAAGGGTAGGGATACACTAGTCAAGGTCTTGTAACTAGACTGCAACTGATATTGTGTTTGTTAAATAAACTTGCACTACGATTTCAAAAAATATTCGTACACAGACAATCCGTAAGAAAATTCTAAATTACGCATGTGATGGAAGTTATCTACATTATGAATCATGAAGTATGTAGTTGCATGCTGATACCTAGCATCATATTAGCGCATCAGATTTAGATCTTTAATAACACTATTAAAGAATATAGGTGTTAAAATTTCTAGTTTTGGTTCTGATGGGGCACCAAACTACTCTAGAACAGGGCGTGCAAATTATGTTAATAAGGCCTTGATTTCAATTATTGTATTCAAATTTTAACTGCAAAAAAATTTTATCGATTATGATACATCATAAGATCATTGAGAAATAGTATAGATTAATTCACAATCACAAATTCCTCAGAAATGGACTGATTATTTTTTATTCAGGATAAATTCTAAAACAAATAACCGATGCTCATTTGTGAGGCAACACAAAATGTCACATTAAGCACTGATTCTAACCAATCTGTCCCATTTTGCAATTTTACAAAAAGAAGCCACCGATATTGGATTCCCTGTTTAGGAAATAGTGATGTAACGAATAGTGATTTGGCCAAATACTGAATATTCGGCCAAATTTCAGGCTGAATACCCACTTTTTAAAACATTTCACTTTTAATCCTTTTCTCAAATTTTAAATGAAAATTGTTAAAGATTAATAAAATTGATTTTTACTGCTTGGATATTTAAATAATCAAGCTTTTAACACTTTGATGGTGTTTTGGTAATATTTAAAATATCTTAATTTCAATAATAAGATATGTAAGAAACTTGGGTTTGCTTCACAGAAATGAAAGGGTCATTATTGCAGAACATGACAATAAAAAACAGATGAAATTTTTAGAGGATAAATTAAAATTATTAAAAATAAATTCCTATTTTGATAAAAAACTTTTAATAGCTAGATGAGCTTTCTTGCAAGATTTGCAAATTTAGAGAGAAAATTTCTTTCAGCTCCTGCAAGCACAGTATATAGTGAGAATTTATTTTCTGAAGCTTGTACATGAAATCAAACGGAACACATTTCTTCCTGAAAATGCTAAAAAAATAGTTCCTCTATCATAATTTCAATTAATAATTTTCCTCAATTCAATTTTTTCTTTACAATTATATATAATAATATCAAATACAAATGTACATATAAAGCACAGTATATAGTGAGAGTTTATTTTCTGAAGCTTGTACAAGAAATCAAAAGGAACAGATATTAATATATGTAGATACCTAGATATAGAGGATCGCGTCACCAATTCATGCGCATTTTTTCCAAACTTTGCGACTCAGTAGTCGCTGACTACAATTCTGATTTTCAATTTTTTTGTAACTTCTATTGTTACCCTTTATCTCTAAAATAAGACAATAGTTATGTTTTTAACATATGTAGTTACCGAGATATAGAGGATCTCCCATACGAAGTTTTGTGGCGTTTCGGCATGTGAATCAATTTCCTTCTTGAGACCCCAATGGGAGGAGCGTAGTCCTACGTTAAAAATGAAAGATTATTTTAAAAACAAATTGTGACAACTCTCATACAGAATCAAATCGAGATGATGTGAAAAAAATTTGAATTTTTTTTGTTCGAATTTAATTCCAGCTGCAGAGTTTTTTATACAAATAGACCGAATAGTTTTGTGATTCTCTGTATAACACTCAAAAGACGTATTTAAAAGATGATCCCCTATAGAATAACCTCGTGTAATTGCAGTTTATGTTAGTTGTACGGAGTTCATTTTCACCTAAGCCATAAACTGAAACTCTACAATTTTTACTTTTTTCCCCCTACCAGCGCTCTTATTTCCCCACTCATGTTGTGCCCCACATCTGCTTAGCCCCACGTGTCTCATTTGGTTGAAAAAGAAATAAGAGGCAGTTAAATGTGAATTCTTAAATATTGCTGTTCATAGTTCACAAAATGAGGTGGAAGATAAGAGAAGTTAACTCATAAAATGAGGAGGCATTAATTTTACGTCTCTACTTTTCAGAAAATAAATGCTTCAGGAGTGAATTAGAGATTTGTAAAAACCTGAGTCTTTCCGAGTTCTGGAACTTTCCGGAGAAATTTTCGGTGTAATAAATTCTCAGTAACACTTCCTGCATTTATTCTTGTTTCAAAAGTTCAAGATCCGGGAGTAAAACTTTCCTCATCTTAAATACCATCGTAAGTGCTTTTCCCATACTGCTGAAAAGAAATTCTTTTGCTTTAAAAACACTGCGAAATCGGACAGTTTCCGTTCTCTTTAAGAGGTTATGGAACCTTTAACAACGAAAAATCAGCTCAAAATCAGCTGAAAGTGTGTCTATTTATGGAGCACAAATATTTAAAGGATTTAGTATTTTTTTTACCTCAAATACATATGATAAGTTCCTTCCTAAATACGAATTTTAATGTGAATGTAGTAAATTTCAGCATTGCAAATGTATAAATCAGCAAATAGCAGCTCGTCCATAAGAGGTTCAGAGCTGCAGTCTCCTCTGAAATTATTTTAAAAGATTGTATTTTCGTTTTTATTCTAACTGGCTCACTTTTTCACTTTGAGAATTCAGTAATCAACGAAAATGGCAAAACAGTAATATAGAATGTAAAAAGAAAACGGAAAATCAATCAAGAATTCAGAGAGAGACAGACCAGAGCTTCATCAAATTTTGCCCCTCCTGCGGATCCGATATTAACGCAAAGAACAACGCGAAGCTTTAGAAAAGCAATCCTTTCTCCGCTTGAAATTACATTTATTTGAGCTGAATTTTTTCAGCTCTCATTTGGCTCTTTTTCGCTTTTTCTCAGTATTTCAGTCGGGTTTTTTTATCCAATTCTGAAAGAGTTGTAATTTCTTGCTTCTTTACGTTTTTTCGGGTGCTGATTACGATTCTGAGGTTTGCCACCAATAATTTTTGTTGAAATTTTAGTTATAGCCAGAAAACATGATTTTGTTTCCTCCAGTTGTTTGCTTATAACTCAAAAACTATCAATTTTTAGTACATCATCATTATATACCAAAATAATCAGCACAACATTTCCTACAACTTAGATCTATAAAACTTTTGCAGCACTGCTTGTTTCTGAGCTGACAAGCAGCCACTGAAATCAACTCTAAGTTGTCGAACATGGATTTCGCTTGCGCGCAAGATTTTGAACAAAATTAAGCAACTAATGCAAAGAAATGTAAGAAAATTCCATCAAAAATAAAACAGCTTAAAAATCATGCAATATAATAAATAACCAGATATGTTTTATTACTTTTTTCTTGCTGTTAAAATATTAAATTACATTTTTCTTAAACATTATAAGATACCAAGAACTGAAAGAAAACAATAACACATAATGCTTTGTTTTTGCATCATTTTCTCCATTGTGTTAGTATAAGCGTAACTGGAAATTTTCAAAGTGGTACGATGAACAATATTTTAAAATTCATACGCGCATGCTCTGAAAATGTAGTTTTGAGATAAAAGCATTTAAAGTTACAAATCACTTATCTTTATGTATTGTGATGGCTTTTCAATTACGTCTTTTAAACTCTTTAAAGAGCACAATTATTAATACCTTGAAATGCTCAGAATGATTTAAGCTTTCAAATTAAATCATAAAAGAATCTAAAAAATTGGTTATTTTAAAGGACCTGCAGCTCCTTAAAAAACATTAGGAGACAAATTTGGGAGAGTATGTTTAAATGTCCCTTGTAACGTATAATTCAGAATGATTGTGCATATGCACTTTGCATTAAATTTTTCTCGATTAGCATTCTTAAAATCTCTCTAAAATTGAATCGCTTGATTTTAAAAGGGAATACTGACTTCTGGTAGAGAACTGTTACATTGATGTTAAAAGGGGAATTCTGACATCTGGTAGAGAACTGTTACATTGATGTCAAAAGGGATCTTCTGCGAAGAAGCGTTATTCTAACATCACATGGAAGTTTTGATGCTTTACTACAATGTTGTTGTGAATGGCAGAAGTCTCGTTTCCACACCAAAGTTGCATTCAACTTCATCAAATTAAAAACGAAAAAAAAAATGTAATTTCCGCCAAGAATGCAGAAGTCCAATTTAAGATCAAGCGGCTCAATTATTCTAATAATTCTATTTTTTTTTTTTATTTCGTTATTTTCGAATTTCTTCAAGAAGAAATCTTCGGAAGTTGTTCACTTAGAAACCATATTTATACTACCAAAAAATTATGAACCAAAAATCCTTCTACCCCACATTAACTTTAGAACGGCCACAACTATTGCCGCAAACTTGGTGTCTAGGTATAGTCAAGTGACCATGCGCTACACAGCGAGATCGGTTATAGCGCCAGCTCGCAGCAAACAACGGAGTTAGCGTTTCTATCTCGAAAATGGTACAAGATACGGGGAAAAAGTCAATTGCAAAATTATAGAGAGTCTTCGATTTAGTATGAAAAAACATTTTCAGCGCAATAATGCTAAGGACAAAACGCGTAAAACGCGCATTTGTTTGGTCGCGATTTCCAACGAACGCCCTTACGCCAGAAAAGCGTTAGAAAGAAAAGAGAACAGTTAGTTAGCAGAAGATACTTTTATTTTCGATGTTCGAAATGCTCTCCGTCAGCTACAATGCACATCTGGAATCTTTTTCGGATTTCTTTCTACACATTTTGTAGTATATCTCCTGTTGTAGCGAGTTGTTACGTCATATGTTTGGAAAATCGCGACCAAACGAATGCGCGTTTTACACGTTTTGTTCTTAGCATTATTGCGCTCAAAATGTCTTTTCTTTTCGTACTAAATCGAAGACGTTCTACAATTTTGTAATGACTTTTTCCCACTTGTACCGTTTTCGAGATAGGAACGCTTACTCCGTTGGTTGCCGCCAGGTGGCGCTGTAACCGATCTCATGGTCACTTTACTGTACCTAGACACCAAGTTTGTGGCAATAGTTGTCACAGTTCTCATGTTAATGTGGGGTAATAGGACTTTAGTACCCCTGTATTAATAGCCTGTAGCTACGCTTGACCCTTTGCGAAAAAAATTGGCGGTTGTAGGAGGTTGAGAGATTCTTCCAAAGTTTCATTTTGCAATAGACCTCGAAATTGGAGGTGGAGGGCGACCATTGATGACGTATCTAAGGGTCTACGGATATCATAAGGGATCAAAATTGTCGAAATCAGTCCAGTGATTGGGGGAACTGTCTGGTGGTTTTTCCTCATAGAGAAGAAGTATTTTTTCGATGTCTATCGGAAATGGAGGTTCGTGAGGGGCAGGCGACCATTGGTGACATATCTAGACGTCATAAGCTCCCATATGAAATAAAAATTATCGAAATCGGTCCAGTGATTGGGGCTGGTACTCTGGTTCTGCCAATTATTTTAAATATATAGATGTGTAAATTAAATTTGAAATACCATCATTGTCATTTTAAGATTATAGCCACAATAATCTGAATACAAATATAAATGCTACTCTTTTTCAATAAAGCAACCCATGACCTACTGGGTTAAGGCCGGGTTCAGAAGTATGAATCTTATGAAATTTATAGTGTCTATTGTCTGTCTGTGTTCTTAGACTTTAACTATCGTTGCGAAATTTCTGCGAATAGAGTCGCTTCGTAATTCTCCAAAGAAAACTGTGCACAAAAAAGAATAATTATGCTCATAGGCAGAATCAATTTGAAATTTCTTACAGATATATAATTTCTATGTAAGGATATCAAAGCAAATTCACTCCATTGTTCTAGTTTGTGCTTTTCGAATTCAAATATACGAGGGTAAACAGACGTAAGTCCAAAGTGATTTTCTCGGACTCAAGGAGATCTAAAAAATGTAGATTCATAAAATCTCGAAATCTAATTTTTGGTCGATTACAATGTTTTCTCTTATTTTACTTCGCATATGAAAAGTAAAATTCAAAGATTTAGAAAAGACTTTCTATGGCCATATCTTGTTTTCGTCCGGCATAATCTGCGAGAATAGTGCATATTTCATAGAGCACACTCCAGAGCAATAGAGATATTACAATTTTTTTTCCAGTTAAAAACAATTTGTAATACAATTGTATATTTAATTACAAATTATATAATTAAAAACATACCCAATTCATTGTTTTAATTTAAATAACAATTACAATTAATTGTAATTGCACATTATTGTAATTATTACAACTAAAATTAATTGGAATTTGAAATTGTATTTAATTACAACAATTACAATTAAAATAATGTACAATCTGCAATTGTATTTAATTAAAATTAATAATGTTACAATTGTATTTAAATAAAATTAGAAGTACAATTGCATGTAGTTAAATACAACATAATAAATTAAACATAAGGAAGTCTTCGCCGACTACAATACTTTCTCTCTCGATACTTCATATACGAGAAGATAAAAATCAACAATTTAGAAACGACTCTCGAAGACTAGATCTTATTTTCGTACCGAAACTTAGAATGTTCTAAGAGCGTCGATCAATAGCCCTTTTGAAATACTTCTAACAGTTATGCTCCCCATGGGGTGACGGATGCCAACAGATTAGCGCAGCAAATTTAATTGGTGCTCACTTAATGAGCCTAGAGACTCCATGAAACAAACACGTTTCGGTATAATCTACGAGAAGAGCGCATGTTTCATAGATCACACTCAAGAACAATAGAAATATTACAATTTTTATTCCAGTTAAACACAATTTGTATTACAATTCTATATTTATTTACAAATTATATAATTAAAAACATTAAAATTCCATTGCTTTAATTTAAATAACAATTAAAATTAATTATAATTGTACATTATTAATACAATTAAATTTATTGTAATTATTACAACTAAAATTAATTGAAGTTTGCAATTATATTTAATTACAACATTTACAATTATTTAAAAATAATGTACATTCTGTAATTGCATTTATTTAAAATTAATTGTATTACAATTGTATTTCAATACAACTAGAAGTACAATTGCATTTCTATTGTACATAATTAAATACAACATAATAAATTAAAGGTTAAGTAGTCTTTGACGATTACAATACTTTCTCGATATTTCATACACGAGAAGGTAAAAATCAAAGATTTAGGAACGACCCTCGAACACTAGATCTTATTTTCGTACCGAAAATTAGAATGCTCTAAGAGCATCGATCAATAACTCTTTTAAATATTTCTAACAGTTATGCTCCCCATGGGATGACGGATGCCAACAGATTAGCGCTGCAAATTTAAAACCGTTCTCACTTAATGAGCCGCGAGACTCCATGAAACAAATAATAGTACTACGAGAAGAGTGCATATTTCATAGAGCACACACGAGGGCAATAGATTTTACGAAAAATAACAGACATGACCAAATCCGCCGTGTAGGACATTCTGCATTTAAAAAAATTATTTTATTTATATTTTCCATTTATAGAAATGGTAGGCAATGAAATATAATTTTTTACTTTTTAAAATTATTTTCTTGATTCCAGCAACCTTACTTTAGAAAAACTAATGCAACAGAAGTAACACTACTCAAAAAAGTAAATTTCGCATCTCTTGCAGTCGAAATATAAAAATATTTTTTTTAAAACCAGTTTCAAAGCTCGAATTTAGGAATTTTCAAAGCTCTAGGCCAGCCGTTTTTTTTTTCTATATTTTGAATCAGTTAAACGAAAACTTTCTTATTTTTTTTTCTTTCTTTCGGAGGTATATTTTAAAGTGTTTGATAAGGAATTTCTTCAACTCTAAACCTTATTTTGTTGGGAAGGAAACGATTTCGTCTTCTTTCACTTTTCAAAACAAAGCTAATAAGATGTTTTCAACAGCCTTGATAAACAATTTTCAGAGATTTATTTATTCTCTGAACAAAGCTTCATCTCCTGTTTCGTTACCCATAATATGTTTCTCGGCACCAAAGGGATTTGAGCAAACTCGTAGTGCTGCATTTTTAATTCAGCGGAAAGAGGTATTTATAATATTGCGCTCTTCAACGAAGTGATGACGAAAATTTGTTGGATTAAATACTCGTGATTACTTTAGTTATATTTAGGTTCTATCTTAAAGGAAAAGTTTAGAGATATAAAGTTCTCTTTCAAAAGGAACGGTTTAGTTTTATTAACGTCCGCTTTTGAAACAACACAAGGGCGAGGGATTTCGGTGTTCTATTTTGGGACGGTACAAAAAAAAAGTTCTATTCAAAAGTAGTTTTCAGCATCAAAAATATTAGACATTAAAGTATTTTAATCCCGAGCAACGCTGGGCATAACAGCTAATTAATAAATAAAAATGAAGGTTCTTGCCAGTTGTAGGTAGTATCGTGTTTTTAACTGATAAAAAGATATTTTTTCATATTTTACCGTTACGCATTTTTTATTTATTTACATGATAATTTATTACTACATCTATACACAGCAAATGCTCTAAAACAGAAAAGCCCACGAAAATGGTCTAGAAATTGGTATTATACAATTTTTGAAATTAAATGATATTTTTACAAATTAAATAATAACAATGCTCGTACTGCATAAAGTTTAATAAATTAATATTTCATTAATATATATCAGCTGTTATAAATACAATTCATTAATGATGAGAAAATCGTATTTCTCGCCGTGTTGTTTTTTTAATATTTTTTTAGGAAATTTACTTTATAAACGAGAAGCAAATCTAAAATTTTTTTGAGTTTCAGGCTCTATGCAAGAAATATGCAGTGTTGCACGACGAAATCCTAACATAGTTGAAACAGAGCAAATATTGTATATTCTTTTAAACGAACCAAAGGTTTGTTCATGTCATTTATTTCCCTTCATTCTCTACGACTTTCGACCAAATTAAAAGCTCATTTTCGAGCTTTAGAAAAATCCATTAAAATCACTATCGCTTGCTTAACATGTTACATAGATTTTTTTTAGTTCTTAATTCTATATTCTTTGTAGAACTTTTTTCTTTCAAAGGAATGTTTCCGCAAACGATTATCTATTACTTCAAAATGACGCCATTTTATTTTTATTTTCTATTTGAAACTGACAAGACTCACGAAAAATGTATGGCTTATAAAATAAGAAAAATGTTTCTGGTACGAACATACGACGATCTATTAATTAAACAATCGAGTTCAAAGCGTGATTTATTATACACTTCGTTAAAAGAGACAATGTTAAGAAAAAATAAAATCTTTGTTTAAAGAGTAGATTTTTTTTCCTTCTTGTTTGTTTTCCGAAGGATTCAAGAACAAAGGGATTTATTTTCTATTGGCACCAACTCCAAATTTTTAAATTCTCGTTCACTAAGAGAAAGCATTTTATTCGACGAAAAGTTCGAACTCGTAATTTTGATGAATCCCCACATTCTTCCACCACAAAGGGATTAATTTTCCATTGCCCCAGCTCTAAAATTTTAGTTTCCCGTATATGAAGTATACAAAGAGAAATCATTGTAATCGTAGAAAAATTCGAACTCGAGATTTTGATGAATCTCCACGTTTTAGACCTCCCTGAGTCCGAAAAATACAATTTTGAGATTATGTCTGTCTGTGTGTCTGTGAACATGATAACTCGAAAACTATTAAAGCTAGAATGATCAAATTTGGTATCTGATCTTTACACATATTTTTTAGGTTTCTATCAAATTTTGGACAAAATCCGTCCCCGGGAATCTGTCTGTCTGCCCGTGTTCATCTGAACTAAAAACTTAAATAGCTAGATAGATAAAATTTGGTACACATTTTTATCATTATTAATGTAGGTCCGTATCAAATTTTGCACGAAATCCATCAAAGGTGTGTCGGTCTGTAAAATCGCCAACTTGTGAACACGATAACTCCTTAACCCTACTATATAGTTAAATAAAAATTGATATGTGGTCTTCTTATCTTAATTGTAGATCTGTGTCCAATTTTGTTTTCAAACGGTTGAAAAAAGACGTTTAAATCGCACAACGATTTTTTTTACGTTAGACCATTTGCGGATTGACGAAAATCCGCCTTTCGCTTTGGCGAGCACCAACTCGGGAAACTCGTTTTATGCCATTTACCTTATTTTTTTTCCACCTGTGTTATGAACGCTTGGTGTGTTTTACTTCAGATTGGATGATTTTTTCCCACATGTGTTAGGGATTCGTCCATGTTACTACCGCTCTGTGTATTTTTTTCCCCACCCAGGTTAGGACGGATACGAGAAAGTTTTGGGGAGACCACTCCCTCTGCTTTGTGGATACTTTGTGTGCAGCTCTTGTTCCTCACCCCTCTCGGGAGGCTTACGTGCACATTATTATATGACATTCGCATATGTTAGTATTTATGTTAACTATTATGTGTATTATTTATGGTTACTTTCAACCCAAAGTGGGTACAGAATGTTATTTTGAACTTTTACTGAGCATCTTTTGTTCCCCACCTCTGTCAGGTATGTTTTATATATATATATAAGTTACGGTCAATTTTGATAATCGGTTATTATGCATAATAACCGATGATTATGCATAAAACAAATTAACTGGCTAAAGTGGAAAATTTAGAAGAATTTATTACATTTACCGGTTATTACGAATAATTACCAATGAAATTAAGTCAATGAAATTAATTACATGGACATGTGATCTCATTAATCAAAATTCATTGGTTAATGTAATTAATTAACCTTCAGGTAAAATGACGAGTATAGCTCGCTGTTGGTTTTAAATGCTATACAGCACCATACAGTGATTAAATCTTACCCGAAGGGGTTAAGAAAAATTATTCTGAATTATAGCTGAAGGAATTGTTTTTAAGTTAAAAAAATTTGCCCGGTGACCATTTCAGAAGCCGCAGGCATCACGAGCACAATTTTTTTTGTTTCATTTGAGTAATTAAAAAAACGCAGATTCCTTACATTCAATGAGCTAGCAAAGATACTAGGTTCCGGATCCCTGTGCTAGCGAAGCCATAGAATGATTTTTTTTAAGTTGAAAACATCTGCCCGGTGCCCTCTTTAGATGCCGCAGGCATCGCCAGCGCAATTGAAATTCTGCATTTGAAATAAGAGATAGTGCAAAGACAACCCACAAATACTTTGGTTTTAAAAAAGATTTAACTTTAAGCAATTAACCTTTGACTGTGACACACGCATCTCAAATTTTCAAACAGAAATAAAATCAAAATAGATTTGAACCGATAATAATTATAATGACCAAATTTTATTGCTAATTGTTAATATAATAACAGGTTAATGTGATAAATTCTCATAAATTATCCACTTTCACCGCTTATTTGGTTATTATATATAATCGCCGGTTATTATGCATAATTACCGAGGTGATTAGGCATTGACCGTAACATATATATTGTTTATGTCCTATTTCTACGCGAGATGGTCGTAGTATATTATCTTGAAATTTTTCATCATCCATAGGGTAAGCCGAGTCTGCGTGGGGAATAAAAGAATTAATAGCGAAATTATTTCATCACAAAAATATTGGGTATGCGCCGGCTCTCAATTTTTTATAGTGAAAAAAAAAACTTTATTTATCTTATTTTTTTATTTTTATTTTAAACTTTGTAGAAAATTCTAAAGTGGCATCTACATACGTAAGCTTGCTGGAAGAACAGTTCTGATTTATTCATTTTCTTCCTCCTGAGAAACAATAGAAACAATCAACACTAATGGTCTTTCTCTCTTCGAAGCAAAGCCCATTTTCGATACCCATAAAACCTTTTTCGGACAAAATAGATTTTGGCAAATCCCGCTGTGCTGCAAACTTAATTTGGCGGGAAGACGTGTCCGATATTGCCTTCTTCAGCTAAGCGATGGCGACAGTTAGCTGGATGAGTGACTAGAAGTTATCCCCCAATTTCGTCAGTCCGCTCGCTTTTAACAGCCCAGTGGATTAGGACTTGGGGTATAAATACATTGTCTAGATGTCCTTATATCATCAGGAAGTAACAAGATATTTAATGAAAGCATCCGCAGGTATTTCGATTGGACATAGTGACATGGGAGAGGGATCTGAGCAGTTAATTAAGGAAGGGATTGTCACTATATTCTATAATTTATTAGCTATGCATAATGCCGCACAAATAAACTTACGCAGCTTTTATGTGGCTCAGTTGGTAGAACACTGGACAGTAAATCAGTTTGTCCGTGGAGCAAATGGCGGTCATGGTAGTTTAGTTCGAAATGTTGTTTACCGTTCTTTATGTTCCAGGCAATTATAGATCTTTCTTTAAAATTTTAGCTGAATAATTCTAGAATATTCCGTAAGTGTATAATTGCCAAGTCCCGGAAGTTCACTATTCTCTTGTGTTACAAGTTAGTTTGAGCCAATGAATCCACTCCACTTTACTGTTGAATCGTATTCTGCTATTCTTTGCATCTTCGTGATGTATTTTTAAGGTGAAAAAGTTATATAATCTTTTATTGCACAATTTTTTGTTTTCAAGAAAAAATTATGTAAATCTATATAAAACAGTGTTAGATGTGAAGGAAAAAATAATTGCAAAATTTTATTTGGAACTAATTTCAATAAAAATAAAAACATTAATTGTTTAATTAAAATTTTGGGGCTAAAAAGGATTTTCTTCCATTAAAAATGTCACACGACAGTCAATAATTGGGAACTGAATGCTAATCGTGTGCCCAGTTGAAATTAACTAAATTATTGCTAATACTGGGTACTATCATTGAATTAATAAAATAATTATATAGATATTTTAGACTATTGAGTGCTCTTAGATATTCCAAAATTATAAATAATAACGTATTTGCTATTTCTTTCACGGCAAAGTTCAATCAATTCATTAGATTCCATAGAACATAAACAGCTAATAATAAATGCAAATATGTTCAACATCGCCTGGTATAAGATGTTCTTATCCAAAGTCTTACGCTTTCCTTTATTTGTTGAAATTGTTGATCAATAGATATTTTCTTAATTTTTGGTTCATAAATATTGTTTATTTCTTTAACAATTTCCTCTTTCAACTATCTTTAAGGAGATTTTGTCGACATGAAAGTGCTTTAAACATCAATAAATTCTATATCCTCCTTTTTTTCCTCACAAATGAAGCGTATTTTTTCCAATTCTACTGAGCAATAAAAAGTAAACAAAAGCCAAAACCTTTGTTTACTTGTTTCAGGATAAAAGTACTGTTCAAAAACGGATTCCGAGTCTACCACTTTTGGAAGATTTTGCACCGGAAAGGGGTGTCAGACAATGAGTCACATGAGCGCATTTCCGGAGTTCTTTGTTAGATCACGCCAAGTTTGTAGGGGGGGGCTACTCCTGGGGGAATGGATTATTTTTAATATTTTGGAACACGAATGGTGATTTGTAAGTAGCCATAAAAAAGTTCCAGTTTCGACCCTGTTAAAAACTTTGTCCCGTTACTAAAATAATAGGCCACGGTGCTCATACTCTATAAAAATGAATAAACGTTATTTTAACTATTTTATTGAAACCAGTGAATATTTAGCAACACAAATTCGGGAGCAATGTCCTTATACTTTAATACAGAAAACAAACTAAAAATATCCACCTTATAAGATTTTACACTGGTATTGATATAAAAAGTAAACTGTAAGGTAAATTATCATGCATAGGTTAGTTTATGGATTTGACACTAATATTTATCTGAAAAAGCAAACTGTAAATTTCTTTTCATCTTGCCGAACAAGTCGATCACTTTGTCCTCGAAACCAGGATTTTTCGCTCTTTTCCGCGGAGGACAAAAAAAAAAAAATTTCGTCCTCCAAATTCAAAATTACAACTCGCATTTTACGTTTTAGGCCTTCCTGAACATTAATTCTTTTTCGACTTTTAAATCATTTTCTTGAAAGAAAACACATGACTACACTATATTTTTTCCTTTCCCTGAGAGCTAGGGGGGGGGGACGCGGCCCCACCTTTCTCCCGGGCATGGGCGCTCATGGATCACGCTCAGTAAACATCACCCTTCCATTCTTCACTTTCCCCCTATTTTGATGAAAATAACTCCGCCCGGCGCATGCGAAAAAGCGCGGAGGGAATCCGAATCCCTTGCTAAACAAGCGACGGATGAAAATTTGGAAATAGAGGAAGATGTCGTTTATAGCAAAGATTCCAGTGAGATAACATTTTTTTTTAACGGATGAAAAAGTTGGAGGCAAAGTTAAATCTATTTCTTATATAATATAAACACAGGAATAAGTCATCTTTTTAGGGCAATTATTAAAATATATTTTCTCCCTTCTGATTTTAAATTTATCAATCTGAAGATGTGTACCTACTCTTAGAGATTTTGCACTCGCTGTGCTATTAACATTAAATTGTGCATCGATTCGCATTTTAGTCACGTGTTAGTGTGTCTTTCCTTTATTTCAGGTTTACAACACTACTTTCACAATAGACGTCTTGAAGTATTATTATTCAATGTTATTATGCATTAATTTGTTAAGTACAAAACATTAAAAAAGTTTTTTTATAAACGCAAATTATAATTAATTATTAATTAATTAGCAGATAAATATTTTTTATTCTTATTCGATCTTATCTAAGTATTTAATAATTACCACAAATACATAGTACCAATAAATTATTACTAATTTAGAGAGAAGAATTTATTACTTTTTACTACAAAACTGTTGAAATATTTTGTTTAACAATCTCTACTAATAATAAAACCGAATGTGTGTGTCTCATGGCGCTCTACAAGACAAACCACTGCACCCAGAGCTTCCACATTTGGCACTAATATACTTTAGAGGTTGGGAATGTACATGCTGGAGCTATTTATATATTTTTGAAATTTTAACTAATTCAAAATTAAGTTAAATTTTGATTTTTTTCGTCGATAAGTTACAGAAATATTATCACACAAAAATATATTTTTACACCCTCTCAAGATTCAGAAATTTATCTTTTCGAAGATAAAAAAATTAAGCTCTCAGGCTATTTTTTCCCCAATTTCTATCAGTTTCTTAAAAATATTTTCATCTCAGATTTGCAACAAGTTTTCATTGTTTCTACAAATATTTAATCGTGTGTTTTTCTGCCACTGTTGAAAGTTAAGGAATGAATATTGTGCGCGCCAACGAAGTGCTTTTGTATGGAGTACACGAGATCACGGCTCTACAACCTCCAATTCATTGCTGTTGTTTTTTGGTTTTTTTTTCACTGGATTTAACAATTTTGATCTATACTTAAATGAAATGCGCCTAAAAATTTTGTTTATTACTTTTCAGTACCTGAAATGGAAGTATGAATATTGTGTTAATTTTTTAATTACCTTTGGCAATGAAGAAATGAATTTTTACTAATTATTTTATCAAATTATTTATCGAATCTATCGACAAAGCCATCTAAGATATCAAGTAATACAATTGATATGTTGAAAGATTTTTTTTATTAGCCGCATTCACTGTCGAAAATACGGACATTTTGAGAATCCACACATTTGTCTGGACGCATGATAACCCTATTCATTGGAATTTTTTTATTTCAATATTCTTTGTCTTAACTTTTGAATTTCCCTCTCCTATATGTGATTCTTCTGAGAGAGTTTTGAATAACTGTAACACTTATCAGATCGAATGCCTTCCGGTGGATTAAAAACAATAAGTAAGGTAGCAAGATGTCCAGTATTGGCCGGGACGCTCTAGGTTTTCGATTTTTCATCCTAGAATGCCCAGTTAATTATTTCATGAGATTTAACATGTTAGTCGCCACGATTCATGTCAGAAAATCCTTCTCTGGTATCTCTTAACTACAATCGAGGAGGAGGAGTCTTATTAGAGAGTAAGAATATATCGTATTTGATCGCCGTGTGAATCAGGGTTGCTATATTGAACTTTTAAGGTCAAATTATGGGAATTTGGCCTTTTTTAAAAGCCCTTGGCCTTAGAAATTTTCATTTGGCCTTAAATTCATTTTTGGCCTTTTTTTGGCTTTATTTTCTTTAGTGACTTTTGGAACAATTTTTAATTACATATTCTATTGTTTTTTAATAAATTTTTGATATTACACATTTCAAATGATACATAATGAGCTGTCAAACGAAATTTCTCCAGAATAGAACAAGGATGTTTTAAATTTCTTTCACTTAAATTTTAGTTTAATAATTGAACATTGAACATGTGCCTATCAAGTGGGATTAGTTTTCATGAAGGATAGCTGTTTTTCTAATAGCAAATGATGCTTTCAATCAATTTGTCAAATTTGGCTTTATTTTTAAGAAGGTTTGGCCCTGGAGCGAATCGTATTTGACTCGCATGTTAACTTTTTAAAGCACAGTCTGAAGAATTCTACTTCCCAACTTTTACTCCACATAGAATATCGCCCTGGTGAATAAAGTTAGTTATTCCAACGAATACTGTAGAAAGTGATGAATCGATCAAATAAAAATGTTTTTTAAAACCCACGGCTGGATTTCTAAAGAAGTAATTAAGACTATTCTGATGTCTTGTTAAATATAATGAAGCAATATATTAAATGTATTTATATTATAAAGTATAAAATTGCCATCGCGCATATGAAAGTTTTGCAATAAAAGCGTTCGCCAGTAACTATGTTTTGGGACTCACGTTTTGGATTTGCTTCCCTTTAGAAAAATTTCAAGAGAACAAAACCTTTTAATCAGGTAGAATAAATAAAATTTCTGTGGAATTAAATTGGTAAAACCAAAGTGTACGATATATCTCTCACCAAGCTGGCGCCAAATCATGAAAAACTAGAAAAACTTCCGCCATGTTACCACATTTACCATGTTACAGTCCGCCATTGGCTTATCACATTTAGCGATATTTCGCCAAAAAAAAATCAAGTTTGGCGCCGTACCGTACACTTTGGTTTGCCCATTAAATTATCTCAGACATCGTGAAATACAAGTTCACAACAAAGTTGCATGAATACCAACATTACAAGACATTCAGCATGAGACACAATGACAAGTAGGGCACAGTATCAACGAACTTTTGAAACACTTAAAGTAAATGTTCAAAGGGCTTCCCTCCAACGCTATATACGATTTTATTCCTTCAGCTGTGTTGTTATACTATTGTAAATTAGTTTCATTAAACCTGAGTTATACACTTTACCTGGTGCATCCTTTTCTTTTAGTGAATTCACTGACAAAATGTCCTCCTATATTCATTACCCTATGCAATTGCAACCTCATATTCTATTGTAAAAATATCTTGTATCTGTATCTCTGACCTACCCTTTAAGTCTGTCTAAGGACTTTCGAATCACCCTGCATATTTTAACAAATTATGTTAGTAAATGATCTATTATTTACAATCTGCAACATTATAGCAAATATGACTGTTATTTGCACACTATTATTTAAAATGACTTGTTTCATGTTTGCAAAGATGTAAGCGATTTTTCACTGAAATTCTAATGAGGTGCATTCTCTATGACAATACACCAGTTTGATACTTTCAGGAACATAGTTACCAATTAATTGATTAATTTAATAAAATATCGATTCCACACAAGTGCACCACCTAGTAGTGAATTTGAGAAAAAAAATGACTTCAAGACTACATAAAATGAATAGTAGTGAAATATAAATTAAAGACAAAGTCTTAAGAAAAGGATTAAGTAAGTCCAATGATTAAAATGATTTTTTTTTACTTTTAAGTACAGAAAAAAAAGTTTAATATAAAATATTTTTTATTCAACAAAAAGTCTGCTAAGGAACCTTGGAATGTTGCACCTTCACAGTTGGTTCAATTTGATTTCTAAGTGGAGTCATTCCGATTTATTTAGGCAATTTAGGATGCAATTTCATTTAAAAAACGACCAGCTGAATTGCAGACACCAGACCTTACACTGATCAAAGTATGTAGATCATTACATTACATTACACCACCTGCATCCCCGTGTTTAGAGCCATTTGGCTCCTTTCCGGTTTGGATGGATGGAGGTGAATTTTATTTTTTTAAGAAATTACAAAAACAAGTAACAGGTACAAAAACAAATAAAAATGAAAAAGAAACAAAAAAGAAAAAAATACGTAAGGGGGGAAAAAGTCGTAAGTAGCCGGAAGTGTGTGCCAGTCTGGGTGATCAATTATTATCCTCTACAACGAGATTGTTCCCATCACATATGAAACGCATTAGGGGTCGAAGGCGGGTTCTTGATAAGTTATTCGTGAGAATGTTTTTCAACCACTGTAATTTAAGTGACACTGTTGGAGTTTGGAAATGCCAGGAGAGGGTAAACCCAACATTTTGTGGCATAGTGCATTGAATCTCCCTTTTCTCCGCACGAGCAGTTGCCATGTGTTCGAAGATTGAATGTATGAAGGGAAAGACCCGTGTCCTGTAACGAACATTATCTCTTCTCTATTCCATCCTACTCGCTTGTTTAAGACCCTAGGCACTATATCGTAAAGTATGTAGATCGGGGATTCCCAACTTTTTTCCCCTCGCGTACCTCTTGATTATTCTTTTTGTTTTCGCGTACCCCGTGTTGTCATATACACCCCTCCGTCCAACCATCCGTCTATGCAAAGACGTTTTTACCAGTAATGTATAGGACTTGGATAAGTTTAAAAGTCAAATGACTCGAATTAATAACATTTGCAGAACTTATTTTTGTTTTTACCTTGTATTCCATATTTACAATAGTATTAGCTCAACTTCAAAGCAAATGAAACTAGCATTGTAATTATTTCGTCTTAACTTATAAAGTTAGCTAAAAATTAAGCTTCATAATAATCATCTATTCAAGTGTTATAGCTATTACCCAGATAGCAATTTTAGTTTGCAGCAGACATGCACCGCAAATCTGAAAGCTTACAGCAAATTTGTCACTACAAAAGTGCAAGTACGAAACAACTTTGCAGCAAATTAACGCAAGCTTCGAAGTCACCATGGGACGAACTTGCAGCAGACTTGCACTGCAAACTCATTCCAAATTATAGCAAAAACAGAGTGCGAACACAACCCGGGATAGAACTCGCGATCTACCGGTTGGTAGCCCGACGTCTATACCACTCAGCCAGTTCGACTACGAGAGGGGAAGATAGATTTCGCTAATACATCGTTCGATTCGATTCGTATACGATTTATTTTAAACCATTTTCTTGATTTCATTAATTTTTTGAGTTGAGAATATGATTTGAAGTCAAAGAGAAAGCGATTTTCGCTAATAACTACGTTTTGCTAGTAGAATAAATTATGAAATTAGAGTTCAAAAGTAATTACTTTAAAATGGGACAAAATGTATAAGTTATTATTTTTCAACAAACATTGACTGTTTTTTCGGTTTAATTTTGTTTTTAAATGTTAAAATTTCAACATTAAGAGAAAGGCGATATAGTTTTCTTTAAAGTAAAAACTTTTAGTAAAAAGATGGAAAATGTTTCAAAAATTTTTTTTGTAAAAAAGTTTTTTTACAAATTATCATTGATTTATTGAATTAATAAAAAGAAGGACGTTCTAGGAGATGCTATTAAAAATCGGATGTTTTTTTTTAAAAAAAACAGAGACAAAGATAATTATCTCTTTGTGCTCTCTTTGCATTAAGCTTGTTTTGCAAATTTGCATTGCAAAGGAGTTAGCGCTATTTGACAGGGTGAACTTGCAATGCAAGGAAGGTGGCGCTAGTTGTCACGGCGAATTTGCTACAAGTTCGCTTCAAGTTTGACGCGTCAAATTTGCTATGATAAGGTAATATCAAGTCAAAATGAAACTTGCTGCAAACTTACGTGCTATCTCGGTAAATAGCAAGTATTCACTTGGAGAAACAAAATTCTGTAACTTTTTTAATCCCTTTTTTTCTTGTTTCAGCATTAACAACTTTGATTTCGTGTAACCCCAACTGGTCCTTCGCGTACCACAGGTTGGGAACCTCTGATGTAGATAATAAAATAAAAGAACCTCTTCCTGCAACAGCTGGATATCAGCTGAAGTGTTGAGAAGGGTCATACGCTCCAGGTTTCAGATCCTTCCGAGTTGTAATTATTTTTATATTTCAAGCAAAGCCGTTTTATCCCAATGGCTGATTCAGCTGTACCCCAGGGGTGTCAATGATCCAAAGGTGTTTAAAAATTTACTAAACTAAATTTTTTTTAAACTTTGAACCAAAAAATTTATTTAATTTTAAATACATTAAAATTGAAAATATGTCTAGGGCAGTGTTTCTCAACATGCGACCCACGACCCACAGGAGGGAAATTTGATTGTTAAGGAGGGCATTTCGAAAGTAGAAAAAAAATCAGGAAGATATAATACAACAGGGAGACTCGAGACTAAGGCTAATTAACTTGCAACCTAACATAAGATCTCTTTGCCGCAAGCCTCAAGCACAAGGATCTCACTAAATTTAAATAATTACTAATAATTAAAATAATATAGAAAAATATTTCATTAAAATTATTTCATACGTGAACTTCAGTTCTCCATTATATGTAATGAAAATTTATTTACTGTGTTTCTCAACAATTTCCCAAGTATTTCGTCCTAAAACCTATCATTTCCGTTTCTTCAGTGAACAATTAAATTTTTGAATATTAAAATTTATGTATATGATACAGAGGGGGCATAAGAATTTTAGACAAGCTAAAGGGTAGGGAAACACTGGTCAAGGTCTTGTAACTAGACTGCAACTGATATTGTGTTTGTTAAATAAACTTGCACTACGAGTTCAAAAAATACTCGTACAGAGACAATCGGTAAGAAAATTCTAAATTATGCATGTCATAGAAATCACCTAAATTATGAATCACGAAGTAGGCAGTTGCATTCTGATACCTAGCATCATATTAGTGCATCAGATTTAGTTTTTTAATAACACCATTAAAGAATATAGGTGTTAAAATTCCTAGTTATGGTTCTCATGGGGAACCAAACTATTCTAACAGGCCGCACGAATTTGTTAAGAAGGCCTTGATTTCAATGATTGTATTCAAATTTTAACTGCAAAAAAATTTTATCGATTGTGATACATCATAAGATCATTGAGAAATAGTATAGCTTAATTCACAATCACAAATTCCTGAGAAATGGACTGATTATTTTTTATTCAGGATAAACTCTAAAACAAATTACAGATGCTCATTTTTGAGACAACAAAAAATGTGACATGAAGCACTGATTCTAACCAACCTGTCCCATTTTCCAATTTTACAAAAAGAAGCCACTCATATTGGATTCCCTGTTTAGGAAATAGTGATGTAACGAACAGTGATTTGACCAAATACTGAATATTCGTCCAAATTTCAGGCTGAATACCCACTTTTTAAAACATTTCACTTTTAA
>BGPR01022191.1:0-25655 GCA_013235015.1 Araneus ventricosus | reverse complement strand
AAATTAAGACAAGTTTATCAAACATTATCGCTGTATTCTCCGTATCACAAAAAAGAATAGAAGAATTACAATAAAAAAGTTTTATTTGGCAGAATAATTTAAATGAAGAGTAAAGATAGCCTTTAACTCTTTTTTTAATATTTCTTCCTCTTCTGAATATAGCTGAACTAGTAAAAATAATCAAACGGCAGAGATGATTTTTAATTAAGATATATTAATATTCCATTTTGAAGAAACATGATGGATATTTTGGGACACACCTCCTAATTTTGAACCAGGATCAGATGACGATGATGAAACTTTCACACCACACCACTAGGAGGACATTTGAGCCTCAATGTCAAATTGAATGGGCGCCAGGCCCACTTATATGGGCCTGGAAAAATCCATGATGAAATCGAGTTTCGAACTTGGAATGCTTTGGTCCTAAAAGACCAGAAACAGAGGTCTTGACTTAGTTTTTTTTCTTTCTTTTTAATCTTTGTTTCTCCAAACAGAGAGCTTACCATCAAGCCGCTACAGACAAGATGATTTTTGTATTTACATCATTGAAAGCACCTTTATTAGGCATCTTGCAAACTGCACATGTGCTCCTCATGCAAATTATAGAAGAAAGAGAGTTTATATATTCAGAGAGTATTTATTGCTGTGACAGATTTATGACCTCCTAGAACAATTGAAAATATTATTCAGATGAATTTAGGATGACAAAAAGGATCAAAACCCTAATTTATGTTTAGCATAGGAATACAAACTCTACTATTGAAAATACATTATTTACACTTCTGATTCTGAGAATGGTATGAATTTATGTTGAGAGAAAAGAACATAACATTAGATTATGACTAAATCAGGCATACATAACTTCTACTATTGCAAGATATTATTTAATGATGAATTTATGCTGACAGAAAGAATTAAAACTTTAATTTATGATGGTATCAGGAATACAAATATTACTATTACCTTAGCTTAAAAAATTTATCACATATACATACTTTTGGAGAACTGAAGTTTACAGTACATTGTACATGATACAGTAAATTACTACTATAAGGAGACATCTAAATGTGATTTGAAGTATGACAAAATAATTTTTAATTATGATAATATATCTTACAACCTTATAAGATTTTGCTTACAATCAAATAGCATTCATTATGCACAAGTTCCTATAATACCACTTTTTGATGATATTAAGCTAGTTGTGCCACTAGAAGCTTGAATATTAGTTGATTGAAGAAATAATTTATTATGTGATTTCTTCAAGTATCAAGAAAGAGAGTGATTAATCAATTGAAGTAAAATGTAACATTTATGGAAATACTATAGCAACTGTGTGATTTCTTCAAGCAACAAGAATTGCAAGCACTTAATCTCTTCATGCTGTGAAATGTCAGAGCAGCAATAAATATGATCTGAATATATTAAATACTTATTACATAAAATATTATTCTCCAATGAAAAAAAAATGCAGACAATCAGTTTCTGATGGAATTATGGAGCAAATTAATAAATTAACTGATAATTAAGATATCAAAATAGTCTATTGCCATTGAGAATACACAAGACTAAAAAATTTAAAAACTCCAGCTGATCAAGAAGTGAATGAAAAATTGATTGCAAAATACCACCTTTATAAACATTACACAAGCCAAGTTAAATAAAGGTAATTGAAAATTACAAAAAAATCTTAAAGTAAAGTTAATATTTAATCGATTTTTTTCAAGGATAGTTCATTTATGCCAAAGAAGAGTCGAAAGTTGCAGTTAACTCCCCAACTTTCAAATAAAAAATATATATGATTTTTAATTGTAAAAATAGTTAAATTGTTTGAATGTACTTTTATGTATGCATTTATTAGTGTTAAACTATCTGACACTTCAGACAGACAATAAAGTTTTAATGTTTGAAAATAGAAATAAATTTTCATAAATTTATATTTTTTTAAAAAAATCACTTCAAATACTCTTATTAATATGAGTTTTTAAAAATTCATATGACAATCACATTTAAAGTATTTCCAGCAAAATATTGAATAATAAATATATTCTGGAATATTAAGGATTAACTGCTTATCTAGGATAGTTATTTTGAATTAAAAAATATTATGCCAATCTACATTCAACTTAATAGATTTTTAATTTTTGTTTTTAATAAATTAATCTCATAAATAAATAAATAATAATGAAAAGGATAGGTAAAAATTTTAAGCTAAAATGGAATTAATAAAATTCAATTAAGAATTAATAATGAAAATCTATGCCAAATCCTACAGTGTTTTCTCTCAACTTGATTGAAAATACATCAGTTTAAGAATAAACTGATGCACTGTACTTGGAAAAGAAAATTTGTTCACAATAAGTTTGTTTTGTTAATACTTAAATTAGCATTATTTCAATTTAAGCAAAAAGGTGTACAAAATATCTCAACTTATACAAATATTAGAAGTAGAAAAACAAATTTTCAATAGCCCATCAAAAATTTTTCAGAAGGTACTTTTACATATGAAAATTAAAGCAATTTCCTTTTAACTGCAATTATATTTGCAAAGCCAATCAAATCATTTTAAATAATGCACTGTGTTCACATTCTTGTTAGATAATTCTTTTTATAAAGCTATATAATAGCAAAAACTCCCAAATTAATTTTTAGGAATTAAAGCAAATCAATTAAGTTTCAGATTCTTTAGCACTAAAATGAACCCTTACCCTGACATGTGTTTAATTATGTATCTTATTAATTTTCCGAGTGCAAAGGGTTAAACATAGTGTCAACTCAATAACTAATAAAATATTTACTGCCTTCAGAAATACTTGATTACATGATGTACATTTAATTACTTTAAACAAGCATTAATTATTATTTCTTACAGTAAAAAACAAAGACAATAAGGAATTAAAACATACTGTGTAGAGGAGCCAGCTTTAGAAGTCCAGCTAATTTACGATCTTCATCAGCTTCAGGTAACAAAGCAATATTTAAGGAAAACTTTTTAAGCAGTTGTTTGTCCTTATTTTCTGTGCAAGCTATTTCTTTTTTCTTTTCCTATTAAAAGAAATGACTAATCTTCAGAAAATAGAAAATAATATAGAATTTAATAACTGCATTTAAAAAAAGTATTCAGCAAGTCATGATGCTGAATAACTTTTAAATACAATTATTCACAAATTGAATTAGTTATTAAAATTGTATTCTTTTTTCATTTTGATTAAAAAGGGTCTGCAAGTAATTTACACAAAAAGAATATGAAACTTCATACATGCATTTATAAATAAATAATTAGAATAATAATTATAAGAAAGAGAGATATTTTCATACAAATAAAATTTTTTTGCACCTTTGAAAGTTTTTAATTTTTTTAATGTTTCTCTTTCAATACAGTTTTCCAAAAAAGCTGCATATAACATGTTTCTAGAATATAGCTCCAAGAAACTTAATTTACTCTCTGATAAATTATTTCATACTTAAATTTATTAAAAAGTGTAATCTATCTTTCTATGCCACTTAAAAATGTTACCAATATAATTCATAGCGAAATGGAATTTCTATGCCTTAATTATTCCCATATAAGCTTTTAAGGTCTGATGCATACTTTCACACATAGTTGGTAACAAAACTTTAACCACACTTAACAAGCAGCCTTTAAGAAATTTGTATAAATTACACTAGCTGTTTCATTTCAGAAAATATTAACTTTCATCTATTTATGAGCTATCTAATATAATCATTATTAAAAACTGAAATTTGTCTGTTTCAAAATTTTAACATAAATAAATATTTCAAGTTTGCTTCTATCTCTGAATATTAACATTTCAATCAATGAAATATATATATTTTTCATTGTTGCTGTGAAATTAAAAAACAAAACAAAAACTCATGATGCTACCAGTATGGATTTAATTTTATGACCTTATTTGTAATATTATATTGTAATGTATAGATGGTGGGCCATTATGAAATCGATCATAATAATATTTCATCTGAAAATCTTTGCTAGGTAACATTTTTCTTCTTAAATAAAAAATTAAGATGCTTCCCCTCTACTTACAAAGTCTCAATCTAAGATTCTCTAGAATACTCCACACAATCTTATTACTATTAGAAGAATAAATGAAAATTTAGGAATTTTATGCATAGCTTTATATATTTATAATCAGTACCTTCAATTTTTAAAAAAAATGGCATTACAATTTGAGTTACATTATAGAATATTTTTTTAAAAATAATTTATTATCTGAGATAATAATTAGAGCATTTTAAATACTAATATTTCGAAACAAATCACACTTTTAATGCTCACCAATAATAAAAAGTGAAAGATTAACCGATTTTGATCATAATGCTGAAAGTTGCCTAAGCTTCATCAAAAACAATTTACAGCCTATTGATACAAAAATTTTAAATCTCACATTTTCTTTCAATTATCATTACCATAAGTAACAAACATATATATAAACTACAAACCCTAAATTGTTGTCGAAGTGTTTTATTTAGAAGATAATCATCTTTCCATTTTTCTCTGGATTCTTCCAATTTCCGCAAGGATGGCAAAATAGTTTTCTGGTTTACTTTATCGTTCACATTGTGCTCAAGACAAAACATGGAATCAGTCACAAGCTTCTTACTGACTTCTTTATCTATATGAAAAATAAATAAATAATGCTATACAAAATAAAACTTATTTCTATTTTTAAATACAATACATCTTTGAAATAATCTCACTGCTTAGCTATTATCATTTTACATTTAGGATATTTTAAATATTTAACACCTGTGAACAGACAATCCCCATTCAATTTCTTCCAAGTTATTTTTGTCATAATAAATTAATTGATTTAAAATAAAATTGAAATTTTATATTTTTTAATGATTTATTATAGCAGATATTTATAATAAATGAGAAAATAATAAAATTTATTAATAGATGACATACAAAAACCAACCACCAAAAGTGAATCAAACAAAAGAAAATTGTGGTAAAGTTTGAATTAATTTATGTAAAGCTTAATTAATTTATTTTATTTGTGGAATTTCTAGAAAGTTATTATTATTTTTTATTATTATTCTTTGAATCAAATATTTTTATTCTTTTCTTATTCGAAAAATCCACCCTTAAAAATTATTTTTAAGGCAAATATTAAAATCTAATTAAGTAAAAGATTCAATAAGAAATAAGTTTCATTTAGAAATCTCCTGTTTTCTCTTTCAAATGGCAAAGTTCCTTGAACTCTGATTTTCCAAGAAGAACTCCCCCGACTTTACTGATTGTCTCTCTTGGTGGTAAGATTACAATCAGAAACAGCTGTTTTGCATTCTTGTGGTGGGTGTTCAAAAGGGCAAGATTTAGAAGTTATCCTGTTTACTACTAGAAACATTTTTGCAGACTATAGAAAAAATTTCCCCCTTTTCAACCTAAATTAGTTATCTGTAAAGAGAAAGTTTATGGAAAAACAAATTAATTAAGATAATTTCTCAGATCAACTTATAGATGCAAATAACTTTAATTTGAAAAATACATACAACTAGGCATATAAAACACTCTTCATCTTCCACATAAGAGTAAGTTCGAACACATGCGAAAGCAATTATAGAAAACGAAATGTATCCTTTCCTAAATTTCATGTAATACATATATATAATAAAAAAAAATATAATAAAAGTAAAATACTATTAATAATATATGTGTAATGTAACAACATGTAAATGAACCCACCAATAAACAAAATGTTCATGTCAATAGGCTAATTAAGGTTGAAAAGAGGGAAATTTTTTCTACAGTCTGCAAAAATGTTTCTAGTAGTAAACAGGATAATTTCAAAATCTTGTCCTTCTGAACACCCACCACAAGAATGCAAAACAGCTGTTTCTGATTGTAAACTTACCACCGAGTGAGACAATCTGTAAGGTCGGGGGTTACTTCATGGAAAATAAGAGTTCAAGAAACTTTGCTATTTGAAAGGGAAAACAGGAGATTTCTAAATGAACCTAATTTCTTATTGAATATTTTACTTAATTAGATTTTAATATTTGCCTTAAAAATAATTTTTAAGGGAGAATTTTTCGAATAAGAAAAGAATAAAAAATATTTGATTCGAATAATAATAATAATAATAAAAATAATAATAACTTTCTAGAAATTCCACAAATAAAAATAAATTAAGCTTTACATAAATTAATTAAAACTTTACCACAAAATACTAGTTTTACAGATGCGTCAAATTTAAAAAGTTGTTGCCAAATACTAAAATCAAAGGTTTATTTTTAACTTCTAACATTTTTTAAGATAATTTCTGCAATAAATCCTGACTTTCAAGGTAAAAAAAATCTTCATGTAAGCACGAAAAAATTAATAATTTCCAGGACATAAATTTCTGGATTGTTAAATTATTCAGCAAATAATTAGAGAAGATCATTTTTAATCTGATTTACATAAAAAATGCCAATCTAATAATAACAGAAATAAGATAAAATTATAGCTTAAATATTATTAGTCTTTTGTTTAATTAGTAATAAATCCTTAAAATGCATTCATTTCAATACAAAATATCTATATTATTTAAATTTACACATTTTATAATCTAATAATATAAACTTGATAACTTTTACCTCACCTTCAGGCACTACTTGTTCATTTTGTGTTGGATCCCATCTTCTTTCTTGCCGTCTTGCACCATTTAGGATAACATAATCCAAATTCTGCACAAAAGGCAAATTATTTTTGTCACAAATATTAATGCAAATCTTAAAAAATTTAATTATGGGATACATTATTCTTAGAAATAAAAATTAAAATAAGAAGCAAATTTGCTAACACTTCAAATATATATAATGTGCATGTCCTGATTTTAATTTTATGGGAAATAAAACATGTTTAACTGCCACTTTCTTTTTAGTTGAAAACCAAAAATATAGTAACCAGGCAACCCATCAAACTAGACAAACTTTCTTTAAGAAGAGATGGTAAACCCCTTATTATTATTTTACTACTGCAATGTAAAATATTGATTTCATTGAAGACAGGGCAGATTCAGATGTTTCATAAAATAAAAAAATTATGATAGATAAACATCCATTATAACAATGATTTGTAAATGAAAGATTGAATATTATATGAAAATTAAAGAATCTCACCGCTGGATCAGTCTGTATTTCAAAATGATTTGTGCATAAATGACATTTCATTCTGAATTTATATATAGGAGTTGTATAATACATTCCAACTTTAGTTTTCTCAGCATTATAGCGGACTCCCATCCCAATATGATTTTCACATCCATTACACCAGATGTTAAATGGCATTTCAAACCTAAAAAGTAGAAATATTAATAAGAATCTTTTGTTTTGAAACAAAAAAATATTACAATAATTCATTTTTATCCTTACAATAAAAATCTTCACATTATTTCACTTATCAATTGATAAAAATGAAAAACAGATAAATTGTAAAAAAATTTTCAAAAAAAAATCATACTAAATTTCTTTTCTTGCCTTTCTTTTTTATGCCCATGCCAAAACAGCTTACCTGAAGGGCATAAAGCATGTTATGAGTTGGCGGGAAGAAAAATTTCAATACAAATGATAGTGCAATACAATACAAATAATTATAATATAATACAATACAAAATAAAAATGTCAATATAATACAATACAAAATAAAAATGTCAACATAAATACAATAAAATACAAAACACAAAGATAAAGCAGAATTTAAACGATCTAGGTTGATGTAGAACCTATTGATGATAACTTTCAAAATAGCAGCTAGAATGTCAGAATCAAATTTATCCATGAAAAACAACAATAACAACAAATATTATCATTCTAAATTTTAGAAGTTAGAACGTAAAATTTGTGAATATGATATTAAGGATTGTCACACATACTATATTCATTTCTCCAAATATCTCTCTCCTACACAAAATGGTGCTACTAAGATTTCCATGCAGTTTCAAAAAGAAGGATATTAATATTTATTGATATTAAGGAGATAAGATAAGGAGCTATAGAATTTTTAAATCGCTATTTAGATGCAAAGCTTGCAAAAAGGATCAAATATTTTTACATCAAAAGAAATTGTTTTTTAGCAATAAATGCTAACTAATGTAGCAAATAATGCTACAATCTAATAAATTCAATATCTAACAACAATCTAATATAGAATAAGCAGAATCCAATGGTCTGGGAAATGCCAATTACAGATGCAGAAGGAAACACGCAAACTTCCAATCCATGTAATTGCAGGATTAAGAACAAGTAAGCACTTCTTATTAAAAAGATCTACATTTCTTAATCCTTGCCAATAATAATAAAAAATGATGAATATTGACGCTGCCAGTGATGTAGCAATCAGAAGTGGTACCTGGAGCATAGTATTTTTTCCGGCTATTCCTGTCACAAGTAACAAGATAGCGCAAAATTAATGTACTAATATGTTGTCTTCACTGGGATCCTATGCCTGGTGCACTTATGTCTCCTTGCTCTTTATTATACAAAAGAGCTTACAAATAAATAATTAAGAATGAAGAAACAAACAAACTAGATTTTATTTCATTTTGACACAAGGAAAAATAAATGCAATTTGTTTTATGTTAAAAAATTAATGTAAGTCTCATTTCATCAAGCAATAAAGTTTTATATAATCAGATATGTAGTGTACGATTTGAAAATGCAAAAAAGACATTCAAATGACTATTGACCGTATAGGCAAATGAAAATTCATTTTGGCTATTTTAAAATAAGAATTTAATTAATATTAATGACAAGAACAAACAATGTTCAGAATTGAAACATATTTTTAATGCAAATCATATTTTCGTATACACTTATAAAATCTACATATATATAAAATAAAAAATCTTTTAAATTACCTGATAATGAGAATGCCCATATGAAGCTTTCGAGCTCTTTCTCTAAGAGCATGAGTGCCTTTAAATTTGTTGATGGAACCTTTATTTGGAGTCCAATCAGGAGGATAGTATTTATTGACAGCTTTTCTTTCAGCCTAAAAAGTAAATAGATAATTCTTATTTTTATCTATAAATAATATCATCATGACATACAGATGTTGTAAGAGCTCCAATGATTTTAGAAAAATTTTAATATATATATAGTTGCAGCTTATTACTAAATTCAGCATTATATCAACAGAATGTGGTTAAAATTCTAATTGTGTAAAATTGAACAAAGCTCGAAGAAGAAAACAATTTATAAAAAGCTCAAATTTAGCCCTTTCATGATGCTTTGAATATGTACAAACAGGAACTAATCATGCATTACTTAATGAAGAAATATTACATTTTCCCTCCTTCAGAAAAAATATAATTATTTTCTTTAACCCTTTTAAGTTCACTACAAGTTTCATTTTGAAAATTACTAAATTTATTTCAAAAATGAGTATTAGCTATGTAGCTGATTATAAATATGTAAAGGAAAAAAAAAATTAGCATTTCTTATTTTCAAGAAATTTGTGGTTTCACAGCGAAACCAATGAACGGTAACACGCTATTTTTCCTCCGAATAAGTTATCATCAAAATGCAATTTAAATTATGTATTCAATTTATAAGTCTAAGTGAGTATTGAGGATATTCAACCTTCATACAATTCAATATTACTTTCGAAGATCCAATTTTAAAAAATAAATTTGTGCAAGAACCACCATCATTTTGTTCCTCTTAGAGATCAAAAGCAATTTAGCTCTAGCAATGCTGATATCTTTGTGAATACCAACAGTACGGAACTGGAATTTTTATATAAGTTGGCCTATATATCTGGATTTTAACTTATGAAAGAAAAATTACGCTACGTTTTGCTCATGAGCAGTAAAAAATGTGCATGTGTGGTTGCACTGCAAAACCAATGAACGCGAAAGAGTTAATATAAACGTTTAAAAATTAAATATTCTGAGTAACTAAACTTTATATCATTTTAAAATTTTATTTTGCAAGCTCATATCTCATATATTCAGAGCAATTTTGATTTCAAAGGGCTAGAATTACATTGTTTGGGTAATTACTAAAAAAAAAAGCAAATTTATTTAATACAGTAAAAGCTGAACCAACCAGCATACTTGGGAAACACAGATTTCCGGATACCTGAAAGGTCTGGATAGTTGAGAGTGACGGGAAAAATGAGGGTGACGTAGATTGTAGCCTTTTTTTCCAAAGATTTTTTTGGAAAATAATTTGTCATTTTGAAATGTGAATTAAATATAATTTTTTAAGAATACTTCTGTATCTTCCATAATATTGTATTTACAAAACATATTATGAAGATTTTAATTTAACATTGATGATTTTTAAAAAAAATATGATCTGTAGCCGAATTTTTACTGTAAATATACAGATTGCAAAAATATAAAAATAGCCGACGAAATTGGAAAATATTCTACTCAGCAAGCATAATAAAACTCTTTTAAGTGATCATAAGCAAATCCCAGATTGAATATCAAAACTAATTAATTATCTTTTAAAAAATCGCAAGAGTTATTACGCAATACGCACGCCTCCAATTCTACCGCTCGTGTCATTACGTAATCAGAATCAGCATCTGCCGGTATTCGGAGAGTAAATAAACAAAGGAAAAGAAAGAGACATACCAATCTGGAGTAACCTCCCATAAGTTTTTTTTTAAAATTTTTTTAACCGGTTCTGTTCCTTTACCTCTTTTCTTTTTGGTTAGATTTTGTTTTTTGGCGAAAGGTGAGGAACTTTTTTTTCAGTTCTCACTTTTGCTTTTGAACCCCCCCTTCATAAAACAAATCTGTGTATGCCACAGTACTGTATATTGCTTTTTTCTTTCTGGCCGCCCCTCCATGTGTAGCGGATGTTGCATTTAGAAATAAATTGTCCGCGTGAATGGAGCGGCGCGAGCACGTGCGTGATAAATTTTGGCACGCGGATGTAAAATTTTTAGAAAAACTCATTTTCTAATTTTTCTGGTTAGTTGAGCTTTCCGGATACTTGAATGCCGGATAATTGAGAATTTACTGTAGCTATACTGTCTAGATCCTAACATGAATGGAAAATATTACAGATAGTACATAAACATTAAAAAAAAGCCAGACTTCATAAATTTAGAATTTGATTTGAACATGCAAACTTAGTGCTACAGATATTTTCATAAATTGCGATCTAAAAAAATTACAGGAAAAACTTGCTCTAAGTCAACTGCATTGATGTTTATTTAAAATTTACAGATATGATTTTTACTATAGCATAGAGTCTTCAGGGAATTATCACTAGTAAAGGATTTTCAAAAAATGACATTTTATTTTATGGATTTTTATTACAATGATTTTACATCTCATTTGCAGTCCCTTCATATTCTTTCCTGACACATGAAGTATACAAGCGACAATAAAACAATTTACAAAAATTTAATTTTTAAATAAGTTAGTCCAATAATCATAAACTACTATTTAGCTAATATATGAATTGAATGATAAAACAGGTTTCAATATCTATCCCTTTTTATTACATTTTTGTAAGTTTTTATACTCAATGTCACAGTTAGACAAATGACTTGTAGGGTGAATTGTAATATTCCAAAGATAGCAGATCATTTATAGTACAGTAAACTCTCGATTATCCGGCATTCAAGTATCCGGAAAGCTCAACTAACCGGAAAAATTAGAAAATGAGTTTTTCTAAAAGTTTTACATATGTGGGCCAAAATTTAGCCCGCGCGTGCCCCTTTCCATTCAAGCGGACAATTTATTTCTGGGATGCAATGTTCGCTCCGAACGGAGGGGCGTAGAAGGAAAAAAAAAAAAGCAATATACAGTACTGTGACGTACACAGACTTGTTTATGGGGGATTGAAAAGAAAAAGTGAGACCCCCCCCCCCCAAAAAAATAAAGGTCCTCACTTTTCGCCGAAAAACAAGACCTAAAAACGAAATCGACCAAAAAAGCTAAAGGGACAAAATCGATAAAAAAAATAAAACTTGTGGGGGGGGGTACTCCAGATTAGTAAGTCTCTTTCTTTTCCTTTATTTATTTACCCTCCAAATACCGGCAGATGTTGATTCCGATTACGTAATATCACGTGCAGGAGAATTGGAGGCACGCGTATTGCGCAATAACCCTTGCGATCTTCTAAAAGATAATTAGTTTTGATATTCAATCTGGGATTTGTTTATGATCACTTAAAAGAGTTTTATTATGCTTTCTGAGAATATTTTTCAGTTTCATCGGCTATTTTTATATGTTTATATTTTTACAATCTATATATTTACGGTAAAAATTCGGCTACAGATCATATTTTTTTAAAAAATCATCAGTGTTAAATTAAAAACCTTCATAATATATTATGTAAATACAATGTTATAGAAGATACAGAAGTATTCTTAAAAATTATATTTAATGCACATTTCAAAATGACAAAAACAAATTATTTGGCAGAAAAAATCTTTTAAAAAAAAAAGGCTACAATCTACCCCCCCCCCTACATTTTTACCGTTGCACTCAACTATCCGGACTTTTTAGGTATCCGGAAATCGGATATTCCCCAGCATGCCAGTTAGTTAAGCTTTTACTGTATTAAATTGCACACATGTAAAATAATGCAAAAAATATAAATGAATAAATTGGAAGAATGAATGCATACTTAACCTGGTGACTTTTTAGAGAAAATTTTAAAGTAAACACATTTTCAACCCACTTTAATAGTGGGGCCTAAAATATTAAAAATGTTTACAAGAATGACAAAAAAATGACATAGTAAAGGTAATTGGATATTTAGAAATTATACCAATGAATATATGAGATTATACCGCATATAACACTGAAATTTTCGTCTTATTTTATACTAAAAACGCATTAATTTAAAATTTTACAGACCACGGAAACTACATACAACTTAAAACATGATATCTACACAAAAAACCTTACCATTTTGTTTATAAAATAATAATCAGAAAAACTTCAAAAAGTTGATTTTGTGTGAAGATAATATTCAAATAGTTCTTGAATTAAAGAGTTATAGGATTTAAAGCAACAAAGGATGTTATCCCCTAATTCAAGGTTAGATTCAAATCGTTCGTCATACGTTCGAAGCAGTAAATATAAACATAAACATGTTTTCAGGTATAGTTGCAGTTGCAGACACTCAATTTATCGACTTCCCAGCTGAGTACAAAATCCTGAAAAGCAAATTAACAAAGTGTATAGTTTGAGTTAGAATTATAAAAAGTTCGATAAAGTATAATTAAAATGGTATTAAATTTTTTTGTACACCTGTAAGTTTTTTTATACCCATTTTCATTTTGATGCACATTTAACACCAAGAGATCACAGAGAAGAGATCTTCCATCATCTCACATTTGGCAACAGTCACTTTCAGAATTGTCAACAGCGATGAAACTTGCATAAATTATAATAGCAGTATTGATCGTGGTTTTATAAAATAATTAAAATGCCTAAAAAGAAGTCCAAGCAATCTAAAAAAGAGATCGAAGATGAACCTCCGAAACAGGTATCAAAGAAAGTTGATTTGGATGATGACGAATTCCAAGAAAAATTGTCCTTAAAAGATGACCACATGGTAGAAGATGGTACGTTTTGACACACTTTTGTCAACATGCATATAAACTTTTGTGCTTTTAGATTTCATTTGTGCATTTCATATTAATTTAATTTGTGTTCAAAAGTATGTGGTTAATATCCGAAATAAATTTTTGACAAACTATTTCAACGAAATTGAAATTTTTTTAAAGCTGTTCGCCGATATGTGTAGCTTCAGTTTTGTTATTCTTTTTCATCAAATGATCTTTTATATCTTCACTGTTGTTAAATTTTTCCAAATACATCAGTAATTGAAAAGGACGAATGAAATTGAACTTTGCAATAAAGATAAATTATATAATGTTAGGAAAATTATCTTTAATGTTTTCTAGCTTATTTATAGTCTTGTATATTATTATTATTATTATTTTAAACTACTGTTAATTGAACAGTTACATGCAAAATTAAATTTCATGAAATGTTAGTTTATTAGATTTAGGACAAAACTCATCAAGGGATTAAATTCAGATTTTACCATGTTTTGTTTGTAAATTTATTTTTAGAAAAATAATTTTTGTTATGACTTTAAACCATTATATTGTACAGGGATGAGATTCTTCCGCTTATTTGCGTATTTCCGCTTTTTTGTTATTTTGGAGAAATTTCGCTTTTTTTTCTTCTTTTAAATTATAATTTATAAAGAGCTTACTTTACACAAAAGCACTAAGTGTGTAAAAAGTACTTTACACCATTGCATAAAGCAAAAGAAATTATTTGTCCTTATTTTTATTTATTTTTTGAGCTAACTCTTATCAAAAGGCTATTAAATATAATTCTTCTCTGACTTCTGTTGGGTGAATGTTGCATCTCAGTGATGTGCTGGTGGTAAATATGTTTTAATGTCTAATTTTGTATTTTCCGATGCCCCTGATGATGTGTTACACTTGTTTGTCAACTTTTAATGTGAATGATTTAATAATAATTTGATATTTTTCTTATTTATGCATACTGAATTATAAATAATTAAGTTGTTAATTATTATAGTGTAATATTTTCATCATGTTGCGTGTTCTGGTGTTTTACTTCGTAAAACATCTTTCGCGTATAAATTATGGTACAAATGTTTTGCTCGCGTATGATTTCAGTCTTTTTGATTCTTTGCCAATCTCATCCCTGATTGTAGAATTAAAAGATAACTTCATAAATTGATTTTGCCTGCGTTGCATTCTCTGTTTTTTAAATTATGTATACTACTGAGCAATTAGTAGATTTTATTCTTAATATAGGCAAGCATTCTTAATGAATGCAGCATTTTTGTGTTATTACTTCTGTTGAAGAATTTGATTGAATTTTCAAACAGTAGAATGGATTAAAAGAATTTAATTTTTATTACTTATAGAATAATAACCAGAAAATTAAATAAAAATGTAATATTTTATACTAGCTCAGATTTAAAAAAATTACAAAATTTTGGGAACAAGAAACAGTTATTGTGAAATGTCATATATACAGTGAAAACAGGCAAGATTATGTTTCCTTAATTTTCTGCCAAAATCAACTGTATCATTATTTTAGAAACTTTGTATATTCTTCCACTTAGGAATCTACTTTTTTAAAATTCCAAAATGAGTTCTCGCCTCAAAATCTTCCTTCCTCAAAAAGTCAACAGGAGTGCAGACTTTGAAGCCATGGATATCAAATGGAAGACTTGAAAAAGATTGCAAGAAACAAACCGAAACAGGTTCCTTCCTCAAAATGTCAACACGAGCAAAGAGTCCATCAGTCTAGAAAAATCCATCGGGAAATGATCATAATTTTCAAAATTCAAAGCAAATTCAACCAATAAAATCAAAGAAAGCAAAGAGGAGACCATTTAAAACAAGACATAAGGAAGCAGTGATGTGCAAGAGACTAATAAAAAGATCGCTGCACGCCCCAAAAAAATCAGCATCACAGTTGAGGAGTACATCTCATGGCGATTAACAGTTGGAGAAACAAAGTGTCAGGAAGCAAAACCGCACCATACACTACAGTTTAACCGATATTTTATCTAGCATTTTCTCCACTAAAACTTTGGTTGTGTTTAAAAAACATAAACATTGTATTAATATTTTATAAAATTATACAGCATTTCTTCTATAAGTATAGTTTGGTAGCATGCAACGGAAGTGTAACGCCATGTTTTAGGGTAATTATTTTAATAGTATTATCCTAATAATGAAATATTAAAAAAATGTTGAAAGTTAATATCTAATTATATTTGAAAGAAAAATAGATAATTTAGAAATGTCAGGAAGCCTTTTCAAACTTTAATTATAGCAATGACTGATGTTTATTATATAGCTTTTGCAAGTTGATGTTTACTTTTTATTTCTATAGATGCAGGTGATAAAGGGAAGAAAGACAAAAAACAAAAGAAAAAGGAAAAAGCCCCAAAGAAGAAACCCCCTGAAAATAATAAGAAAGAAGTTTCAAATGGAGCTGATGAAGATTCAAATGAAGAAAATCTGGATGATGAAGATGAGAATTTCAATGAAGATGATGATAGTGCTTCATTGGCAACTCATGAAAGTGAGACAACTAAAGGTAATTTTGAATAATTTCCTTCTGAAAACTTCACTTTTTCTAGTCCCAAGTAAATGCACTTTTTAGCTGTAGTTTGAAAAATGAGTATGAAATCCCGAATTGGCATTGGGCTCCCGAATCCGAATTTATTTCCTGAAATTTAAATCCTGAATTTATTTCCTCCTATCTGTTACTGATTGGAGGAAGTTGTTTATTATTTTTGTCTTTTTATGCTGAAATTTATTCTTTACCCCTTTAGGATAAATTATATATTATGCAAATATTTTGATATTTTCAATAAGTTTTGCATTTTTTTCGCATTGTCCTCTAAACTTATTTTAATATTTCTTGCATTTCAGAAGAAAAAACAGCTGCTCCAAAGTTATCCCATAAAGAAAAGAAAAAGCTAAAGAAGCAGGTACATACACAACCACTTATAAAGTTTGTTATTATGATTGCATTTATGTCTAAGAAATGTTTGTCTTTGTTTACATTATTTTTGACAAAATAGTTTACAAAACTATTATATTATTCATTTGTATTTGATATCACATTTCATGTTATGTTAATTTGCATAGTATGATGTTTTATATGTGTCTAATTGAAGCACTTTGGTTGTGTTTTAATGTTAAGTATTGTTATTTATTTCAATGATATAAAAAATATGTTTTCTTATAGATGGATTATCAAAGACAAATTGAAACTTTGGGTGGTAAAGTTGTTGATGATCAGTTTACTGTTTCACAAGCAGAAAAATCAGCAGCACAACAACTGCAGATGGAAAATGCTGTTGATATTAAGGTAATTCCGTGTTTGATTAATTTTTGTATGTTTTTATATGCTATTTTGTAATTTTTTTTTCTTTCCAGTTCTAAGAATTTTATAGTTATTTTTTTACAAACAAATTATTGAGGCTTATTATTATACTGGCCTCTAAAAGTTAATACACTACCAATTTTTTGTTCCTAATTTGTCAACAATTGAATATGAAAATTGGAACAATTGTACACTAAAAGTTATTTATTGAATTTTACCTAATTTTAGTATCAAGCATAATTTATAATTAAGTTGTGTCTTCTTTATAAAATTCTGCTGTTGGGAAAAAAAATACAGAATGAAAGATATCTGTTAAAAAAAAATCAATAAATGAGTTTTAATATGAAATGTGTCTTTCCCTAGCTGTAATGCTTAGGCTGCATCAATTTTCCATACTTTCACTTAAGTTGTCAAAGAAGTTAAGCAGAGACCATTCATGGGGCTATACTTGTTCAAGGTTATTTAAGACTTCCGAGGGTTACTTGAAGCAGCTACCCGTCTTTCAGGTAGTATCAAAGATGCTCTATTGGATTACGATTCAGAGATTGAGCTGATCAGTGCATTTGCTCCAAACTTTGATCCTCAAGATGTTCCTTTACAAGCCTAGGTTAGTGAGGTAGAGCATTATCATTCATTAGGATAAATTTCTCACTATTAGCCCAAACATATGGTCTGATCATGGATCGAAGATTTCAGGGAGACTCCAGCTCAAACCATGGTGGCATCTGGTGCCTTGTTCTCTCCATATCAGCATGCAACTTGAGTGAGTCACTCTTCAGTGTAAATCTGGACTCGTCTGTGAAGAGTACAAAGGTCCAGTTAACATGCTAATATGCACTTCTCAGATGTCAATTAAAGGGGACACACACAAGTGGCCTTCTTTTATACAATCCTTAATTGTGAAGATGTCTTTCCTCCATCGTAGCCAATATTCTCGTCCCTATTGCAGCAAAAAAATCTTAATGAGCTGTGGCACAGTAGTGGTTCTTCTTCTTTGAGCCAAAAGTGCTGGAAAGCAATCTTCTACGGGAGTTGTAACACATGGCTGATCTAGAACAGATCTCCTCGGAACTGAATTTTCAGATTAAAAATGATCTCGGAATCGTTAGACCTCTTTGTGAGACATATTAAGCCTTCTAGCAGCATCGGCTTGTGTCAAACCCGTTTCCATCCATCCAATCGCCCGTCTACCATCTTTACAAATCTGATAAATGTCTCCTCTATGACTCTTACGAACAATAAAATTGAAGACTAACCAACATTCTTAGAAATTTTTCACAAACTACGAAAGTAAGATATTCATAGTTTTCTCTGGCTTCTATAAAGATACCAATTTATTTTAAAATAAATGTTAGGTATGTTACTTTAATTTAATTAATATTACCCAATATCCTTCAAATAAACTGTATTTGTTACTTTTATTTGCATTCATTTGATGGCGAGCTTAAAAAAACAGGTTGTACCTGAACTTTTATACACTAAGGTATTTTGTAGTTCATTATCACCCATAATCATTCACTATCAGGCATCATTGTATTCTTTTTACTATTGATATTCTGATGGCAGAGTTTCAGTTCTTTAATTTGAAGGATGTATCTTTTAATTTCATTTTGCTAAATATCTGTCTAGAAAGACACCTTATGCACATTAAATTTATGTATATTCAAATGGTCTTGTATTGGTGAAATATGGAAGTTTGACGTGCAAGGTTGTCATCTTCAGCATCTAACTATAGTTCAACATCTGTTTTTGATGCCTGATAATGCACCTAATGAATAGATCTAAAAATTCAATATATTTTTCAGTGCTCCTTAGTGTTTCGTTTCTTAAAGGAATAATGACATTATTTTATACTATTCATTAAACAAATCACCATTAGCCATTCACCATATACCATTCATTAATATCACTAATAGTGACCATTTTAATTTGTTCTGCAGTTTTTTCCACAAGTTAAAATCATATTTAATTACTATGTAAATATATCTGGTCATAATTTGAAAATTCTTTTGCATTAAATATTGTTAAAAAATTTGAACTTTTACTTCAGGTTGACAACTTTTCCATATCTGCAAGAGGAAAGGACTTGTTCATAAATGCTAGTTTACATATAACTGCAGGAAGAAGATATGGTCTTGTTGGACCAAATGGGTAAGATGTTACAAAATTTCTGATCAATTTTCCAATTTCTGTTCAATATTTCATGATATCAACTAATCTTATGTTTCATATATATATTTTTTATTTTAGACATGGTAAAACTACATTATTAAAGCATATTGCCAATCGATCCTTGAATATACCTCCAACCATTGATGCTTTGCTGTGTGAACAAGGTAATCATTGTAATATTTTAGAATATATTAATGAAACATTCAGTTTTGAAATTGTTTCTTAAAAGGTGATTTATTTTTTTTTCTGTCAGAGCATTTGTTTTAAATCCAGTATAATTTTCTAGATAAGCATTTCAAAATAAAATTAACAGTCTTCAAAAACTCCCTTGAATCACGTAAATAGTCTGATATTTCAGGAAAAATCATTTTTTTTCAATTAATTTAAATGTGTTATGCTAGATGTATTTATTTATGTAAGTTTTTTTTTAAACATTTAGTCATTGGGAATAGTGCAAATTAATCCTTTTCAAATGAACACTTTTAGTTTTTTCAAAAATGATATTTACAAATCAGTTAGAAATGTGCAAATTAATAGATGCCTGTTGGCTATTTTCTTTTGCTATTTTTGTGATGTATAATTTATATATCATCAGCACTGGTACTCTTTGTCTCTTTTCAAATTTGCATCTAATATACACATATATGTATATACCACAGGCAATTTGTTAATAAATTTTCTAACTCAATATTCTATTAAAAGTAGCTACTTTTTCAATATCAGACTTAAATACTCTATTTATTTTAAAGAAGTTATTTATATATCATTATTACACAAAGTATTCACGTTAATGCGACCACCTTCTACTTTAAATGCCAGCACAGATTAGGACATGCACGAAGACACCTGTGATCAGAAAATAAGGTGTGTAGTGGGCATCTTAGAAATGTTTTATTCATCTCTGTCTTGAATAATTAGTGGGATTTGTCTGAGTTAGAAAAAGGGATGATTATTATTAGGACCTAAGCCAAGCATGACAGTATTTCCAAGACTGAACACTATTCATGTTGTGAATTATGTAGCGGTGTGAAAAAATTAGTTATGTCATGTGGCGGTGTGAAAATTTCAGAGCATTACAAGCCATACATCACAGAGGTAAGCGGGCATAGAGGCTGGGGCGGAACAATATACTACAGGGGAGCAACTGATGGGATTGAAGGGAAATTGCTTAAATTGAAAGAAACATGTAAGAACAGACACCATGCAACCATTTGTTTATGACTACAAGTTGGTGGAAGTTCCATTATGATTGCTTTTGTGATGTGCTGTTGGTCCATTCATCATTGTGAAAAGCACTATAAACCAACATAGTATACTTCAATTTTTGCAAATCATGTACACTCCTACATGTAGATGGTTTTCTGTGGGATGCATGACACATGATGCGATGAAATTGTATGCGAATGGTTGAAAAATTATGACAGCAAATTTATTGTACTTCCCTGGTACCCACATTCCTCAGATTTAAACCTAATCAGCAATATGTGGGACCACCTTGGTCATGCATACACATTTGCTACGGATTTTTTCAAACATTTCTGCAAACTACGGATAAGATTAAAATTTCTACGGAAATGTGTTTTTCCCCCCTCCCTTGCACACAGTGTTTTTGTTTGTATTCCTTCATGACATGACGACCCAATTTTTTCCCCCTACATTTCATGTTTTTGAAAAATGACATATAATTTCTAATTCTCCTATGTGTAAATAATATCTATAATAGTGATATATATATTTCTTGTATTATTAATTCAAATAAGAAATTTTTCTTAAAAATAGAAATTTTTGATTACTTAAAATATGATGAAATATTTCAGTGATCATAAATTCAACATTTTGACACAAGCCTGTTTCCTTGTGTGCACACACTTTTGTTGCCACCCTTGTAGACCTTTTGCTACTGACAACCTCCTTTCCAGTGTTGGCATGTATGGTCATGTTCATTCTCTAGATTGTCCACCATGCTTCTTCTAGCACCTATCAGCTGCACTGGAGTCATCATGGCTCCATATCCAAGTGAATTCAATTCAGCACCTTGCTGAGTCACTCCTAGCCCATCTGGCTGCAGGGCTGACTGTGGATACTAACTGGTGGTCATATTAATGTGACTAGACTCTATAATTATTTGTTTGTTAATTAACTTTTTAGCTGCTTTTGAAGAAATAATACTTCAATTTCTTAAAATGTGAAATTCTATCCTTTTAAAGTGTGCACTGTAAAACGTAGCGTGTGTTTTTTAGCCTATTCGTATTAGTTTGAAGTTTTCTTATTTGAAGTTTTCTTACGATTTCCACTTTCTGTATAACAGTTTCTCCAATATAACTCCTGCTCAAATAGAAGCATTTTGATTTTAAAAAATGCTGTAATTCTATTAATCCTGTAGGTATGAAGTGTGTTGTCATTTAAATACTACGCAATGACATTGGCTTGAAAAGATATTTTATAAGTTATAATTGAATTCCAAGAGTGGAAAGCTATAATAGCTGTTCGTTAAAAAATATTTGACATCTCGCCCCCCCCCCGGCCCGTCTGCAAAAAAAAAAAAAAAATGTAGACGATTTATCTTATTTTTGTAAAGAATTTTCAAAAATAACAGAACATTGTTCAAATTTCAGAAAAAGGAAGGGAGGATAGCTTAAGTGTATTTTGAAAGTTCCCTTTTCTAACCCTCCTGAGAAATATCTAAACTAAAACATATAATGTAAGTTGAGTAAAAATCAAAATTTTAAGATATGATAGAGATCATTTGTTTTTCTTATGCTCATAGCTTAATATTTAAATTTGAAATGAAATATTTTAGAGGTTGTTGCTGATGATACACCTGCTGTGGAAGTGGTTCTGAAATCAGATGTTAAACGTACACAGCTTTTGGACGAAATGAAGGCTTTAGAGGAGGAAACCAGTAAAGGTCATTTGGAGAGGCAAGAAAGATTGAATGAAGTAAGTAAAAATTGGTTTATTTAAACTGCAACATTTAATGTTTGTTTTTATTCTGTAGTGTTCCTTAATCATCTTTATTTTTTAAAATTATTATAACTTGATTTTTTTTTTTAGATCTATGAAGAATTAAGAATCATTGGAGCTGATTCTGCTGAAGCACGAGCTCGACGTATTCTTGCTGGTTTAGGATTTACACGCGAAATGCAAGATCGGGCCACAAAGAATTTCTCAGGAGGGTGGAGAATGAGAGTTTCTCTTGCTAGGTATATTTTGGATCTTTTGAAATGTATAAATGTCTTTAAAATTTACATATTTCCTCATAAAATGCTTATATTCTTTTAAAGGGCTTTGTTTATGGAACCTACATTGCTTCTACTTGATGAACCTACAAATCATTTAGACTTGAATGCTGTTATTTGGCTTGATAAGTAAGAATTTCATTATTAAATATTTTTGGTATAACAATTATTGAGCAAAACATTTTAAAAAACAATTCAAAATTTATTATATGGTTCCTGTATCTGGTCAAATAGCCGTTTCTGTAATCTTATTTTTTTATTACAGCTACTTACAAGGATGGAAAAAAACACTGCTTGTAGTATCTCACGATCAAAGTTTCTTGGACAATGTGTGTACAGATATCATTCACTTGGATATCTTAAAATTATTTTATTACCGTGGCAATTACAGTAAGTTTAGATAATTTAAAAATTAATTTCCAATTTGGTATTCTACAAGCTATATTTTGTAGCGATATAAACTCATAAACACTGAATTTGTAAGCTGCAGGATTTTAGAAGAGTGCAAGCATTTCGGTATGTTCAGAAAGAAGCATAAGCAATGTCATAACAATTGCTTATTTGATTCATCTTGAAATATAAATTTTCTTTTGGATTTCAACTGCAATATTTTGTATAAAAATTAATAACTATAACTGTGTATAATAAAATAATTGCATTGTTGCTCATTAAATATAAACTTATTTATAGTCACACACAGCAAGGGTTTTTTTCTGCTTGATGAAAAACAGAAAAATAGGAATAAACATTTAATTTCATCGTATTTTACATATAATTATTATTAAATAAGTTTTTAAATCTAATATACTTAAGGTGTGCAACTATTTACTGTAATCTTTGAGCTTTCTCTGTCAGCTACCTAGAAAGTGTTGTGTGAGCAAAATAACCATAGAGCTAGTTCATACAGTGAATCTTACGTCACCCAGCAGTTATAAGATAAATAGGAATGAGTTAGTTCTAATATAAATTAAGATGCAATGTGTATTATAACTAAAATAAAAACTTCCGCTTTAATCATGCTTTTTGTAACATTTTAATATAATTGTTTTAAAAGTTGTTTGAATTGGATAGATTTGTTTCTGTTCATTAAGGTGATATATATTTTTTTTTCTAGGTCAGTTCAAGAAAATGTACGTTCAGAAACGAAAAGAATTAGTGAAAGAATATGAAAAACAGGAAAAAAGATTAAAAGAAATGAAGGCTTCTGGAAAGTCTACTAAAGTTGCTGTAAGCATAGCATCACTTAACAATAATTAATTTTGATTATTTGTATTATATAATTTAAAAAATTTTTTGGAATCCAGATTTTTTTTAATAGATCAAAAAGAACTGTGCAACAAGTTATCAAAATGAAAAATGTTACATTTTTATTTTTTTGTAGCGTTAAATATTTTCATATCAGTTATAACAAAATTTTAAACAGCATTTCAAAATTGATGATTAACAAAATATGTTTTGAATAGTTGATAGTATTTTATCTTCCAATTAGTTTTTTTTTACTTTGGACTTATCTTAATCTTTTACTTTTGAGCAAGGCATAAATGCTCAAGCTCTTTCAAGCTCTTTTTTTCAGTTAAAGTGTTTCACTGAAAAAACTGAATAAAATGACTTTGGCTTTTTTTTTCCCATGGAAGTTTGATTTATGAATAAAATGTTTCGTTGAATTTATTTTGAATACACATAAAAGAAATGTTGCAATTTTAGATGAAAAAAATTGACATAAGTCTAATATTTTGAAAGCTGTTGCTCCACAGCACATCTGCATAACTTTTTTTGAATATTGATATAAATTGAGCAATTTTTTCAAGTGGTCAATGCTTTGCAAATCATTTTAATGTTAATACTTTGAGAAATATGTACTTTGAAAACGCTTGCATTTCATATAGCTTACAATAGATTGCATATGCTATGATTTGTTAATAAATTTTAAAATGTAGTCTTCATGCTATGTTCAATGATGAATTGTAAGTTGATGGTAAAATGAGTTCATTATCTCATATTTAAACAAATTTGATAATGAAATCTATAAATGCATATTGATAGTTAAAAAAAAAAAAAAATAGGAATATCATATTTTAATATGTCATTTGTAGTTTATTTGGTATTTAATCTTTTTAGGAAAAAGCAACAAAAGAAGCATTGACCAGAAAGCAGCAAAAAAATCAGCCAAAGAAGCAAAATGATGATGAAAATGGTCCAACTGAACTCATCAAAAGACCTAAAGAATATTTAGTGAAATTCCACTTCCCTAATCCACCACCTCTTAATCCTCCTATATTAGGTTTACATAGTAGGTTTGAAAACAGTTGCTTTAAAAATTTATTTTGTTTTTTTTATCCTTAAATATTGTTTTATTATATAACTATTATTTAGCATATTGAGACTTGCATTGTAAAATTTTATAGATATGAAGTCTACAAAATTAAAATAATATTTAAGTATTTGTTAATCAATATGGTAAACTATTTAAGGTGCGACTAGAAGCAAAAATGAAACAAAGAAATGTAGATAAACATTGTGCTGCTTATTCTATTTAACTTTCAGATTTATTCTTCACAACTTATTTCAAGAAATTTCAAGTTGTATTCAGTTTTGAAAAACCTTTTCTGCATTTCTTGCTATACTGGCAGCAGCTCATGATTCATTACTTTAAATATTTAAAAAAATAAAAATTTTAATAGACCACGTTCTTAAAACGGACTAAAAAGTATAAAATAATTTCTTCTAGCCCCATACAGATTTATAAACCCATACAGTTTCAAAACGAAAAACGTGGGGCGCATGTAATAGATAATTGATGTATAAATAGTTTATTTCAGTCACTAACAATTTTATTGCAATGGAAATGATATGAACTGTTGTGTGAGTTTTCTCAACGACAGCTACTCCCTACACTCCTTACTATTAAATATTGCATGCGCCCCACGTTTTTCGTTTTAAATCTGTATGGGTTTATAAATCTGTATATGGCTAGAAGAAATTATTTTATACTTTTTAGTCCGTTTTAAGAACGTGGTCTATTAAAATTTTTATTTTTTTAAATAATTATTTTCTCCTTTTTAGTCATCTGTGTGTGAAATTTTGCAATCGATTTTAAACATCTTGATGAGATTATGACGGAGACATGTGGCAAATTTCAGGTTTATTTCAGTTTCTCTTCACCTGATCATAAATAAAAAATTGTTATTTTCCTGAAAAAAAAAGTTATGTGAAGCAGAGACCTTTGAGATATAATGAAAAACGTACTGCGCATTCGCAAAGATATGGTTAAAATATGGGGTGCTTCAATGGCCCCATGGGCCATCCTTATGCCCAAGAACCAAGTCTGTAATGTTAATAGTTTTCGAGATATAATGAA
>BGPR01022190.1:0-17889 GCA_013235015.1 Araneus ventricosus | reverse complement strand
CATCATACAGTACAGTCACTTCCAGTTTTATACAGTAGGGTGTAAAAGTAACCGTGGACAATTTTAAAGATGTCTGCTTGTTTCTTGATATTTTTTTAGACGATGACAGATAATAGAAACTGAAGGTTAAACAAGTGACGGTTAATCGAAGTTTCACTGTATTCGGATTTTCTACTTGAACAATTTCGGCCGTAATGGGCATATCCGTCCAGGAGATTAGACTCCATTCCCTATTACTAATATAATAGCCCAGATCTGTCTCTCGGTAACGCTTTGACGTCACCAACAATAAAACTCGCGCCATAGCACTGCGAGACGTTATACAGCATTAATTCATAGTTAGAGCACCTAAATTTTAGTAATTTTAAATTTCAAAGAGTAATTGTCGTTCTAATTTCAAATTTAATAGCTCTAAAACAGTGAAATAAAATTTTATATCGATTGCTATAAAATGTATCTCGCTATGATCAATAGCTCCCGAGAAATTTTAAATTATATTAATCATATATTTCAAATTAATTTCCGTCTTTTAATAGAAAGTAGTAAATCACGTCAGTTTTATATCATGCGCGTGATATAGTTTGGACGCCACGATGCATCTGATTATTGATTGCAATCGTGATGATATAATTTAATAATATTTTTGGCAACGTTTGACAAGCAGAGAAGTGCTTTGTTTTGATTACACTTTCGAAAAAGAATTCCTTTGAAATTTTAACCTTTGACATACGTTTGGCAAGCTGAGAATTTCATGGTCATTGAATTATAATAAAATTGTTAACAGCGAAAAATACTTTAATGGAATGTTGTTTACCAAGAGGCTTTTCTGAATAAAGAAAGATGTAAATAATATGTAAATAAAAACTATTTCCTGTCATAAAACATATGTTTATTTTATTTGTTTTCAATCAATGTTAAACATTTCTCTGGCATACATATCTATTTAAACACGTCGAATTTGACGGGAAATCTCTCGAATGAAGAGGCAATATTTTCCAGTTGGTAAATAAATCCCATTTCCACACTGGTTTTTATGTTTCCAGTGTTCTTAAGGAATAAAATTATGATTAAAGAAACATAGAAACACTCTCAAATTGCAAATGGCGGACTTACGTTTTTGCTGTCTTCGCAACAAGATGATTGTTACGAAGCTGTAAAGTTGTTTCCCTGTCATGCTCATCTTATGGCAGGAAAGAGAGTTTTACAGATGTTTTATTGGAATAGTTCCAGTCGACTGCACGATTGGGAAATATTGTCACAGGAGATTTCCAGGAAACGGGAAAAGTGAAAAACTTTAAACTCATAGTATACTTCTTTTAATATGTCAATATTAAATAAACTACTTTTCATAGTTAAATTTTATTCATGCAAAATCTGGTCGAAACAATTAAACAAGTTTAAAACAGTATGCCGTTACATAAAATATCCATACTAGTAATCAATATGATTCTTTTCAATTCTTAGTAAATAATTAAAAGTGTTTCGGCATCTCCTATGGCGCTTGTAATAATTACTACTAATGAAATACTAGATGTCTACAAAGCTGATTTACTATTATAATATTTTACCACTAACCGCCTTCGGCGACCAGCTCGTTCGCCGGGAATGTAATTTCAAATGAATTTCATATGTATAATTTGATATTCATGGTTCCCATAACATAGTAATTTTAAACTTCAAACTGCGATAGACATTTATCTCGCGTTCTTTTTGTAGCCTTTCACGTGTTCTGTTCCTTGTCTACATGAATGTTCCTAATGGAATCAAATATTAAATTAAAATGCCGCGTTACATTTTATGTCCAGCAGCATGTTAATTGGCTTAAAACATGCTGCTTGAAGATTTCCTTTACAGATTTCACAGAAAAATTGATCAAATAAAAAAGAAAGTAAAATCCAATAGAATATTATCTTAGCTTTCAAAAATGGAGGAGAAACACGCAATTAAATATTTGTTTAAAGAATGAAAACGGTTTGAGTTTCACTGAAACAATGAAAAATATTGTGGTAAATTATGCCAAAATATAATTTTTTAAATTATTAAAATAAGAGAAAAAATCGTACAGTCACTTAATTTATATCATTGAAAAGGTAATCTTTTTCAGATGGTGCAAAAATAATTTTTGTTCTGTAATATTTTCGAAAGTTATTAAGGAAAAAAGCCGAAAATTCGATTAATTTTTAATTAATTCAAATTCTAATTAAAATTTCTAGAAAGAGCTCCAAGACGCACATTCCCACCTTCCAAAGTATGTTTGTGCCAAATTTCGTAGCTCTAGGTCCAGCCGTCTGGCCCGTAGATCGCCAACACATACACACATTCTTCTTTATTATTATTAGAGAAGAAAACAAATGACCAGAAAAATCTTTCAAAATTATTGAAAAAAGGAAGAACACTGAAATATGGGTTTTTTGCCTAATTTAATACACCTTTGTATTGGCACCATTAGCTGCACAAAACACATCTAGAGGCTGCTCAAATGTTCGCCATATCTTTTGTAGCATATCATCATCAATGATGGCTATGGCATGTCCACTCCTTTCTTTATTGAAATTTGTCCCTGGCTCCATAAATTTCTTGTGCCACGCAGAAATCGATGGACATAATGGAGGATTTTTTTCCATATTAATCCTGTAGTTTCGCTAAGTATGTGTATAGCATTTTGTTTCAATAAACCACGATACAAAGTATTTCTTTTGTTGAGGAATAGACATTTTTAGGGGTTTATTGAAAAGCCTCTCTTACATCAACAGGTTACCTTAAATGCATAAATTTGCATGGGACAAATTCGATTAACATATTGTAATATTTGTAACGAATAAAAATGTATATATTTGTAGAATTATTAAAATATTTAAAGAAAGGAAATTAATTAAATAAAAAAAATCGTTTGGCCATAAAAGCAATTAATTTAAAAATATCGTTTGGCCGTAAAAGAAATTCATTAAAAAAATCGTTTTGTTTCATTTCTTTTCTAAAGGTTATAAAAATAGAGTGGCAACAAGATTTTTGGCTGAGCGAACGTTGCTTAGCAACGAAGAAGAAGAAACGTTATTAAGATGAAATTCGATGTAGAATTAATGCAATGTGTGTGATGTGAGTGTTTGTGTAAAATGTCTGTGCTGTGGAAATTGTCAATAAATATTATATTTTTTATAAAGAAGGCTCAAGATTCTTCATGGAATCCTACGAATGCAGCACAATATCTCAACAATTGTCGTTTTAATAGTGTTTTGAAATTGCAAAGAGACTTTCCGGGCACCCTGTATAATGTAGGAAAAAATGCATGTTGTAGTGAAGAAGATGTGAACGGCTACAAATTAATAAGGAAGATAAGTATATTCACTTTAATTTGGATTATACTCACTTTGCCGAAAACAATATGCCCTGATATTAAACTTATTGCCGAAAAGAATTATTCCGCTGTAATTAAATTCATTCAACATGAAAAAAAAATATTTTATCATTGAACAAATATGATACACTCAAGAAACCAGCGGGAGTGGTCTCCCCTAAACTTTCTCGTATACTCCCAACACATGTAGAGAAAAAATCAGCGAAAAGGCAGTAAAACGAACAAGCGTCCCTAACATGGTGGAGAAAAAATTGCGAACCTTCTCTAACCCAGAATGCCACTACTATCCAAAACTTTCTTATGGCGCAAGCGTGAGTCGAAAGGAGGATATTAGTAGTAGCGCGATTTCGAAGGTCACGAGTAGCGCCAATACGCAATTTGGCCTTGTTAGATAAAGGAAATCTAATATGCAATTTGGACGCCTTTTTTTAACCGATTGAAATGAAAATTGGACACAGATCTACCATTAGGGTTAGAAGATCACATACCAAATTTCATTTATCTAAGTAGTTGCATTTAGGAATTATGGCGTTATATTAGAATTATGCTATTATACAGACAGACAGACAGTCAACCCCTTGACGGATTTGGCCCAAAATTTTATACGGACCTACATTCCTGATGATAAAACTGTATACCAAATTTTATCCCTCTAACTACTCAAGTTTTTGAGTTATAGTGTTCACATGAACGCGGACAGACACAGACAGAGTTCCCGTGGACGGATTTTGTCCGAAATTTGGTAGAAATTATACTACAAATTATACTTCAAAATCACATACCAAATTTCATCCCCGTAGCTCTAATAGTTTTCGAGTTATCGTGTTCACAGACAGACAGACAGACATGATTCCAAAATTGTGTTTTTCGAACTCAGGGAGGTCTAAAACGTGGGAGATTCGTCAAAATCTCGAATTCGAATTTTTTGACGATTACAATACTTTCTCTCTGTATACTTCGTATACGAGAAAGTAAAAATGCAATCATTTGTACTAATTTCTTGTCATTATAAAGACGAATACTTTCCACTTCGCGAGCATCGTAGAGTCTATAATCTCTTTTCGCATCTTTCAACTGAACTATTTTTAACCCTATTTTCACGTTTATTTGATAGAATCAATGACCTGGTGAGTTAACTTATCTAAATTACATTTTTAAAAGTTATAGTTGAGTAAGAGTAAGTTTTTAAATTAAGTAAGAGTAAGGTGTAAGTATTTATTTAGATCTCGAGTCATAAAAAATGGGCCATTTTCGAATTATAGTTACTGTTGCCAGGATTTTCAAGCATTGATACAGGACGATTAATTGCTAAATAAATAAAACATGAAAAAAAGTGGGTAGGTAGTGATTTATTTTACTCTGATAAAAACACAATAAAGATTAAGAAAGCTAATAAAATGAACACGTAGAATAATAAAGAAAGATGCAAGGCTAATCCTTTTTAGCCCAGTCATATTTTAAAGGTGATTTTACTTTCTTAATTATATCATTATCTTCTTTCACACAATTTAAAATTGGGCGCAAGTCGTTTTAAAATTATGATGACAAATCAAGATCGCTTCGATTGTCTCCACTGACAACCTTTTTTTTTGTCCGCCCATTGAGTTGACATTAAGGAAAATATTCTCTCCTTTTTTTCGTTGTGCGCTGGAATGACAAATACGTATTCAGATAGCTTTATTAGACCTGACTTCCGATCAACATACAGTGGAATCTCCCTATAACGAAATCGCTTGGTTCCAGTTGAAAAATTCGCTATAGAGAAAATTTCGTTATATGGAGATTAGAGATTTTTGCAGTTATTTAAGTAAATGTTACAAACCTTTTACTACGTGCGATAAGTTCAAAAATATTTAATTATGACTTTCAAATAAAAATGAAGTAATATTTATAAAAAATTTGTTAATATTATACTAATTTTTATTGTATAAATAAAATGCTCAAAAGTGAAGACTATTCACCAATTTAGAGAATAATATGTACTAGTACGGATAAACATAAAATGCGTATTGTCCCGATTCTTGGAATATTGACCCGTAGAAATGTTGCTCCCTCTGTAGAAACCCAGGTCCCCACAGCTGCATTACCCTTCACATAGCATTCTATTGTTATGTGTTATCGCTGGAATGAACAATGTGAGTGGTTCCAGGAGAAGGCACGTATGAGCGATTTGTTTGCACAGAAATTAGCAACTTTCTTCAAAAATGACAAAAATCGAAAAGATAAAGGTCTGAAAAAATTCGTTATAGGGAGACAACCACTTCGCTATATGGAGAATATTTGAATGTTATTTAACATTCCGATTAAAAATTTTGTTACAGGGAGAAATTCGCTGTAGGGAGACTTCGTTGCAGGGAGATTCTACTGTACTTTGTATCTGCAGAGTTCAGGGAGAAAACGGGACAAACAGTATACGGGACTGAGTAGTGAAATACGGTGACAATTCCGTATATACAGGACGTATGACAACCCTAAATATGATGTACAGAAGAAAAAATGCTATCACTTAATTTCTTGACGCTATTAAACGAATACTTTCTACTTAGCGTGCATGGTTGAGTCTAACCTTTTTTCGCATCTTTACAAACTGAACGTTACAGTTTTTAATCTGTTCTCATGTTTATTTGATAGAATTACTAACCTGATGAGTTAATTTATCTAAATTATTAAAAAAAAGTTGTAAGTAAAAAGTGCAAGTTTTTAAGTTAAGTAAGTGTAAGTTTTTTTTAGATCTCAAGTCATAAAAGATGAGCCATTTTCGATTTACAGTTCCATGTAACAAGTGTATACTATTTAAACTAAAGCGCAATTATATATTTCCCACCTAAAAATATATCTCAGCTGTTACTCAACCGCACGCTGCCATGACCCAACACATTATTTTTAACCATTAATGAGCAATGAAACTATTTCACCCAATCACTCATCGTTACGTGAGAATTTTGAAATCTTCTGGAAGTCCCCCCCCCCTCATGGCGACGCGAAAAACACGCTCTTGCCAGCGAAACGTGTCACCAGACTTTTCCCGCCCTTTCCACCAGATCTGTCACTGCCAGGGGCTGTTTTTCCGGCGACAACGCCCTCTGCCGGGGCTGGCACCCTGCCAAATGGGTTGGGGTCTGGGCATCCGTCTGGGAGCACCCCTCCACTCCTCTTCCACTCCGAACAACCCCTGACCTTTAAGTGATCCTCTTTTTCCATGGAAATTCCGGGAATTTTCCGGAAAACAAGTGGAACGTCGCAGTTGGGGGAAAAACAGTTCAATGGGTTGGGATTCCCGAAAAGAAAACAATTTTGGGAACTTGAATGGAGTTTAGGTGGAAAAGTTCTTAATCCAGACAGAATCTGGAGAGAGAATCGGGATAAGATTCTGGAGCTATTTTCGGGAAAAGGAGAGGAAAAAGAGTCTGGAAACAAAATTTCTGCGTAGTTTCTTTCGCTTTCCTCGTATTTGCATTCCATTAGCTAATTTTTCGGAGAACTGTTGATCCTTTTTTGCCTGCCTGACATCTGATGCCTGTGTGGGAGTGGAAATAGGATGTTTTAGGAAGAGATGTTTTGTTCGTTTCCATTAATTTGGAGGAAAAGTTTGGCATCAGTGCTGGAAGAAATAAATTTTACGGAGTATTTCGAAAGAAACAGTTTATTCTATAAAAATTATAATGATTACCTTTTCAACGTATTACTTTGTTTTAAGTACTTCTCTCGGAGAAGATCTCTTCTCTTGAATTTAAAGTTTCTTCGAAAAATCAGAAGGACTCTAAAACAAAGTTATGGTATAATTTGTTAGAGGCGGTAGGCATTTAATAGAAACTGATTTACAGTTATTCTTTCAGAGAATTTTTGTTTTAAGAATTCAGAATTTTCATTTTATTTTATATGTTATTTTTAACTTCTAGTCCGTTATCATACATTAAACAAAGCACTGTCTTTTTCTCTCTCTGTATATAGTAGTGTGGGTGTAATCTAGTACACTGGTGTGTATGTGGGTGTGATGTAGTGTAGTTGTGTGGGCGTAATGTACTAGTATACTGGTGTGGGGGGTGTGATTTAGTATAGTAATGTGTGTGGGGGCGTATTATAGTAGTTTGTGGGTGCAATGTAATCAGCGGCGGCTCTTCTTATGCAATTGGGGGTGCCCTTCTTCCTACGCATCTTTAATCCTTCACTGCGCAGTAATGCATGTTTGAATCAATTACATTTTTTTGGCTTTTTTCATTAACTTTAAGTAGTTTTATATTTAATGAATAACTAATAACATCTTTTCTTCAAATAGGTAACTATTTTAACAAATTAATTTTAATAAAAAAATTTAAACTCCAAATTCGTTTTTGAGTTCCGTTTACTGTATTCCTTACTACATTTTAAAAGTTAACTTTAAAATGACAGTACAGTACAGAAATAAAATAATTTTCTTATTAATTAACGAGAAAAAAATGTTATAGTATAACTAATATAAACAGAAGCGTAAGCGAATACTATTTATTAGTATCATTAAAAATTACTTAAAAATGAAATCCATTCTTGTTTTGTTTTTAGCGATAGAACAAAAACATTAATCTTGATGTTTGTACGACGATTTAAAAATTTTGTATCCATTGAAATCAAAACAGCTACATATAATCGTATCCAGATTCATATTGTGTGCCTCAGAAACTATTTTATTCTTATTTTGATGTTAGAAAGCTGAGTTCAAGCTCTGATGTATTATGTAGTAACGGGAATTGCGAGAAAAAAATGATTAATTTATTATTACATCTATCTAAAGGTGGACTGCGATAATTTAAATTGGGAATATACCTATCAATATTCTTAACTAAATCTTAATTTATCTACATGCAAAATTTTTTCAACTTTTTTAATTTTTTCCAGTGCCCCAAGACACTTAAATATTCGCGAAAAAACGATTTTTATGAAAATTTTGAATTAAAAATTTAAAAAAATGCATTAAAGAAACGATTTTGCAGGGGAAAACGTATAGGAGAGAATGGAAAATTATTTATTTTTTTATTATTAAATGAATAAAATTATTTTTGTTTATATAATATTATTCAGGGACACACAACTACATTTTCTTCTTTTTTATATTTTACGATCTAACAAAATTTTACTTTATTTCGAAGTCAAAGATACAATACGCCACAATCTCGACTTTCCCTAAACAAAAACACATCGCTGCAAGGGAAACTTGGGCAAAAGCCTTCTTTTATTCATCCCTCCATTGTTGTTTGAATGAGTCAAAATCGTAAGAATGTCAATTTTAAACTATTTTTGGGGCGCTTGGGCCACCAGAATATGAATGATACGAATGAATTTGAATAATAATAATAAAGAAAAAGTAAACTAATATACCAAAAACAAAACTTTCTTACACGCGCTAACAGGAATTTTGAAAATATATTTTTTATAAATTTCCAAAAAAAATGTCATTTTTATGACATTTTTGAATTTATGACATTTTTTCAGAAATGAATGAATTTCAATAAAAAAAATATATGCAAAATGATATTCCTAAGTCACAACTTTCCCACCCCGCGCCAAAAGTAATTTCCCAAAGAAAACTTTTTCCTATACTTTTCGATCCACCCTATTGTTGGAAAGCTTGATCACGAACGAAGAAAGAGGATGGAGTAGATTAAGATCTATTAATTAACTGGTAATTGGTTGTCACCAGCCCCACCCACCATCAATCATATTACACTATTGTGCATAAGTCATCTTCGCAAAAGCTGTAGCTTTACTAGGTGCCATTGTTCGAACTGTCCTTTTTCTTTTGATCTTTTCATTTCGGATTATTCAGAAAACTCCAAAATCGTATCAAACAGTGGCGAATCCGGAGGGCTATCGGTCAGCCGCCCCCGCCCCCCCAGAGTTAAACCAAAATTCTTATTTTATTTAAAATCACTGCAACTGTTTGTTCTTAATTTTCATTTTTAAAAAAATAATAAAATAGAGACGACATTGCTTTCTGTCTTGACAGACTCGAAAATTTTCCTACTTTTCTAGTCATTCCACTTGTACCTGTAGCGTTGGCGCGGTCGAAAACATTTTTTGGCTAGTTGTTTCATAGTACTTTTTATTAAATTATTGTCAGGTGAGGAAAGTCTGTAAATTTAAAGTGTTTTGGTTTACATAAGCCATGAGGTTTGACATTCGTCACTACGATACAAATTTTTATGACCTCAGCCCCCCCCAGACCAGAATCCTGGATTCGCCACTGGTCTCAAAACTTCTTTATCGACGTTTTTCCAGAATTAAAAGCGGATACGATTGATTATCATGATCAGTAATTGATAGCGCTATCATAAGTTAATGCAAAATTATAAGTATGCTTTTTTCATTTGTTTTGGCGTCGAAGTTATACTATTATAAAACGTTGAATAAAATATAGAATAAAAAATAAATCCTACGAATTTTATTGAGTTAATTCGAGCCGCTTGACCCTTATACTAAGGTGACCAACCGTCCTCCTTTAAGGACGTTGCTCACCTTAGTCCTTCTTTTGTAAGTTTTGTCCTCCCTCTAAAAGTGTCCTCCTATGTGTTCTTCTTTTCGATATTTGAAGACAAATCTGTAAATATCCGTATTCGATCTATGCTAATAAGGGTTTTTTAACTGCTAATGAATTTTGGATAAGTTAGAAATCGAAATTGGACATTGATACTCTAGCTGCAGCACTTGCAGTAAAATTTAAAATGAAGGAAATTTCTTGTTCGGAGATTTCCAATATATTGTTTGAAGATGATACATAGCCAAAAAAATATTCCTTCAATGGAAAATTATTCATTTAAATAATAATTAATAGGCATATAAGAATAATTTCGAAATAAAATGTTTTTATAATGCATTTAACATATCACCGTATATTCTGTACTATTTTTGCAATGAATAAAATGTTTTTTTTAATTTACGATATTTTCTTCCTTCAATTTATTTATGTCCTACTTTTCATTGTAAAAAAGGTGGTCACCTTACTTAAGGGCTGTCCATAAATGATGTCACACTTTTTTTCAATATTTTTGCCCCCCTTTGTCACAAAGTGTCACACTTCACCATACCCCCTCCCCCCTTGCCACATGCCCCGCTATATTACATAAATATATACTTGAAGTTCAGAAACAAAGCACTATGTTATAGATCATATTTCAAATTTATTTTTAAACTTTAGCTATGTGTTTTAATGACATTTGTGACCAGGGGGAGGTTTTCTTCTATTTGTGAAGAATTTCTGCTGCTACCATATTCTCAGAACTCCCTGAATTCCTTTTTCGGAAAAGAAGGGAATATAAGTGAAAAAAATCACATGAAAGTTGTTTTAGCCCCGATTAAAAAAAGTACCCTCAAATTCTTGTAATTTCAAAATAACTTCAAAATTTAATCTGCTGATTTTAAATGTTTTTATTTTAACCAAAATGTGTGATGTCACACTGCTTGTTACCCCCCCCCCTTGTCACAAACTGTCACAATTTCACGAACCCCCTCCCCCTCCAAGCGTGACATCATTTGTGGATGGCCCCTTATACTAATTTAAGCCCTAAACGTTATTAAATTACAAAAAAAATGTTTGGGGGGATATAACAGTAGGGGGTTACTCAAAAATAAAATTAATCAAGGGATATGGGGGGTAAAAAAAGGTTGTGAACTGCTGCTGTAGTGCATCAAGAATTGAGTGAAAAATGAATGACAAAATTCCATCTTTACAAACATGAATTAAGTCAATTTAAATAAAAAAAGAATGATTGTGATCCCGATAACCATAATTAAAATTTCACTGCCAATTCATTCAGATTTTGCCGTCCATTCACTTCGCAAACAATGAAGAACAAATTAATTGGTAGACCAAAATAGAAACCGAATGCATAGATGTGACGATTCATGAATATATTTATCTAAATAAAGTTCAAAAGGCGCCTCGAATACATTCTCACTTCTTCGCTTTGCACTTTTCATCCATACGATTCACACTGCGTCTCTTTCGCAAGCCTCCGTCATCATCTCCTTTGACTGCTGACATTTGGCTTTTGAATAATTGCCTTCCAAAAAACAAAAAGCGCGTGAACCGATTCACTCCGTTCGGAACGGGTTGGTTGGCACACGTGCACGGGAACGGGAACAATGGGCGCTCGGCGACGGACTGACGACCAGGAAGAGAACGGCTTGGAGGAAGCTGGAGACTAAAAATATGTGCAAATGAATGGTTTTGCAGTCGGGAAAAAGAAAAAAAGACGCGGCGTTGCAGAAATAGACGCGGCCTTCGACATTCGTCGTTTCTAATGATGACTTTAATGACCCCTTTTGTTTCCGATGAAAGGCGCCTCTGATTTGCTCACTTTTTCGCTTAAAATGCAAAATCCGTGATTGAGAAATCGTCTTTCTCTTCCCTGATGTTGTATTCTTTTCTCTAATTGCAGGTTGTTTGGCTTCAATTTGCTGTTCAATTATATCAAGTCGAAATCCGCCTTCGACTCACTCAAAGTTAATTGAACGGAATCGTCTGCGGTTGGGTACTTTCCGGAACGTTGCACTTTTGAATGCGTCGTCTTATTGGTTTCTTCACAGGCGAAAGTTCAAGCGATATTGACAGAGCTAACCGACTGGCCGCGGTTAGACCAGATTCTATAAAAGATCAGGTATATATTTATACGCGGGCCTCCTCTATGTTAAATCAATCGATGTCACACTTCTCCCGTTGGAATGGAGTGAAAGTTTGGTGACGGGATGCCGGCTGTTGGGTACTTTCCGGAACGTTGCACTTTTGAATGCGTCGTCTTATTGGTTTCTTCACAGGCGAAAGTCCAAGCGATATTGACAGAGCTAACCGGCTGGCCGCGGTTAGACCAGATTCTATAAAAGATCAGGTATATATTTATACGCGGGCCTCCTCTATGTTAAATCAATCGATGTCACGCTTTCCTCATTGGAATGGAGTGGAAGTTTGGTGACGGGATACCAGCTCGGGTGTGGCCCTTGTCACACGATAACGGTTCAAAATTACTAAGTGCACCCAAAATAGCCCTCGTATAGCGTAAAAATTGGGCATTAATATGACTAACATTCATAAAAAGTCATAGTTTTCACACGCTTTTATTTAGCTTGACTTGTCTCGCAGTCAAATTTTTTGCTTCTAAAGATGGAATTTTGTAATCGATCTTCAAATCCCTTTTTTATGTACTAGTGTTCTGAAATTTTGCACAGTTGTGTGTCCCCGATGACAATATAATATTTTATTATTTTCAGATCTTAATTTTCAATTGACGAAGGATTTTACTTAAATTTTGATTTCATATGGGTGGCATCATCTGGTAGTGAATTCAAGGAAAATATGATTTTAATGATCCATATTGATTAAAGACAAAACATTAGAAACCGATGAAAATTAAAAAAATTTGAAATGATTCTTTTTTGAGCTTGAGGCGCTGAAAACAAGGCAGTAAGGAAATTAAGGCACAATGGATATAAAAATAGAGAAGATTGTGAAACACTTCTTAAAATTAAAACACATTATGAATGTGATTAAATAATCGATTTACTTAGGGTATTTCTGTCAAGACCTTAACCTTTCACGATTTTATTTCGGCTTTAAAATTTTATATAAAAAATTAATTTCTACTTTTCAATACATTTATAAAAGTACTCTTTTAAAACCTTTTTTTGTTTTATTATCATTACTGAAGTAATTACGCATACTTTTCCGTACAGGAAGATTTTTTAAAAAAGGAAAAGCTCGCGAATTGGCTTAAAAAAGAAATCATCCCATTGTTCCTGTACCGACAATACGGCCTGATCTCAATAACCCTGAATTACAATATTGTAATATGGACATATTTCAAGGTTAAGCAGGTCATTCAGCTGCTCAAATGACCTTTCACTTCGAGAAATCACAGCAGCAGTGATTTCAGAAATCTTTCGGTCGTGCTCAGTTTTTCCCACTCGCTTTCGAAGACCGAGGAAGAAGGAGAAAAAATGAGCGAAGACAGATGTTCACCTGAAGCCGTCCTGAATCAATACTGCCCGAATTCAATAACAAGAGGAGGAAGGTTGCGAATAACAGCAAACGCGTTTGTCGATCCAACAACCAAAACCGGTGAAGATTTTTGCTTCATTCCATAAAAAAAACCCTGGATTTTGAAGCAAATGGTTTTCATTTTTTTCGTATACGAAGAGAAAGCATCGTGATAATAAAAAATAAATAAAAATACTAATAAAGGGAATTAAAATTGTAATAGCAGACAACGATAAGAAGTAAGAATCTGGTGAATGACTTCATCAGAGTTCATACATCCGTGCAGATTCAAAAATGGAACAGGTTTTCTGTAGAGGAAAAAGACTTTAAGGTCTGATATTTAATATCCTCTTAAGGCCTGAACCCATTCCGGAATGTATTGGAAAGAAAAAACATTTATCCACAAAGAAAAATTAAAAACAGTCCTTTAAACAGAGTATGAAAAGAAGCGCTTAATACTTTGGAGATAACGTTCAAAACTCCCACATACGCCAGCGAATCTTCAATGGAATCGGGTTTCGAGCCTGGAACCCTCCGGCCCTGAAGCTCAGACTTTACCACTGGACCTCCGCGGCCTCACTGATTCTGAAAAAAGGAGCATTTTTGGAATTATGCTTGTATGTCGGTCTGTTTGTGAAGAATGTTCCGTACACATTCAGCTCTTCAGTAAGGCCTCGGTGGCCTAGTGGTGATGCCAAACCCGATTCCACTGAAGATCCGTCGTGTATTGGGCCTGTTGCACGTTAAATCATACGTAGGGGGTTTAACCTTCCCCCGTTGGTGTCGTGCTGAAGTTTGGAGAGGGGGTGCTCGTTATCTGACCTGGGCCCCCGATACCTGTGACTATTAGAGTCAGCTCATCGGTTTTAAATGGACTCAAGGTGGATAAAGCACGAAGACCATATCCGTTATCTGACCGCGGTTCAAAATGACGTGGTCCGTCCCAAAATAGGCCTCGTGTTGCATCAAAACGGGACGCTAGTATAACTAAACTGAACTAATTCAATGGTTCAGTAACTGCAATGGTTGAAGGTGCAGAATTACGGAAAGGCGCTGTACCTGTGGACACTATAACTCATAAGCACAGCGAGCTAGATGGATGAAATTTGGTACGTGGTCTTTATACAAAAATTGCAGATTTCTGTCACATTTTGGACAAACTCCGTGTGGAAGAAGTCTGGAATGTGAACGGAATGACTCTAGAAAAAGTTTTACACAAAGTGAGGGAGTCGGATATGAAAATAGTTTGCGCACCACAAGTCGTAAGGGAGAATTCTCCCGCTGGCTTACAAATAAATGAATTCAGTCTAGAAAATGAATAAAAAGAGAGCATCGAAAATAAAGCGCCAAACGCGCAATATCTCAGCATCACGTCAGTTTAAGCAACGAATATTTCAAAGAATCTCTTATTTTTCGCCGCTATAAAACACTCTTTTATTTTTTCTCTGCGTGCTATGTAGAGCAACTCCGTCTGCCAGACTTCGAAACGAGGCGCTGGCCACTCACTCAGACGTCTAACCCCGCTAGACGAACGATCCAGAGCGAGCGTCTAGACGCCGTCGCCCCTACCCCCCTCGATGCGACACTCTCCGCTCGCAGACGATCCGCCCTTGCAAACGATTATTCAACCATCGCTCGGTTGTTGATCGCCCACAAGTCACCCGTTTTCCACCGAATCGGATTCTGGGAGTTGACAGAGGGCGTTCACATCACAGTCTCGATCTGGGATTAGAGAGATTGTCGATTCTTGGAGGATTTTATGACGACCTAGGATTTAACTTGCACTTATCTCAGCCAAAACTTTTTAAATTTTTCCCAATTGCGACACCTTCTGTTCATGAGATTCTTTCACGAACTTCATGTAAAAAAATGTGTATGAATTAATGATACAGAAAGAGCAATTTAACTAAATATAATTTACCTGTAAAATTTGGATGAAATCTTCAAGAAAAGTTTCCGTTCAGAATTATTCTCACGTATTAATTCTTCATAATCGCCCAGAAGCAAGCGTTTTACGACCCAAATATTTATGAATCTGACCCATCTTGGGGTGGCTGGGGTTCAGATGTTGGAAAGGGAAGCTAACTTTTTAAAAATTAGATATGATTTTTTTCAGTATTTTTTACCGTCTAATTTTGCTATCCGACTTGCCATATTTTGCTTGTCCAAAATTAGATTACCTATTTTTTAAAAAAAACAATGAATCTATTGCTTATTTATTTCAAAATGTATGGACACATACAAGATTTGACTAATTGGGCTTATACCTAGTTATTAAATATACCGATTAAGTCTAATAATGAAATATATTGGTGGTACGTTTTGTGTGTCTCTCACACTAAGTCGAAATCACAAAACATTACTAAAGATACAGTCGTGTAGCGAGGGTAAATGGCACTCGGGTCATAGTATGATTTTTTTTTTACTCCATTCATCATCAGTGGCTTAGCAAGCATAAATGATGCCCGCTCATGGTTTATTTTCGAGTCCTCTCATCGCATTTGACTTTAAAATGGACAGAAATGCATTGACGTTTTGTGAACATGACTAGTGACGTAGCGAGGGTAATTGGCACTTGGGTCATAGTATGACTTTTTTTACTCTATTCCTCATCAGCGGCTTAGCAAGCATATATGATGCCCGCTCATGGTTTATTTTCGAGCCCTCTCATCGTATTTTGTTTCAAAAATAGCAAAAATTCTGTAATGTTTTGGCTGCATGGCGCCCCTTATATCTGGCGCCTGGGTCATCAATACCCCTCTTGCGCCCCTGTCGCTACGCCACTGCAGTGGCGAATCCAGGATTTGATTCTGGGGGAGGGGGGGGTTGAGGTCATAACATTTTTGCATTATCGTGACGAATGTCAAACCTCATGGCTTATGTAAACCAAAAGTCTAACTTTACAGACTTGACTCACCTGACAATAAGAATCATAAAGAATACTACAATAATTTAATAAAAAATACAATGAAATAACTAGCCAAAAAATGTTTTCGAACGCGTCAACGCTACAAGTACAAGTGGAATGACTAGAAAAGTAGGAAAATTTTTGAGCCTGTCAAACCAGAAGGCAATGTTATCACATTATTATTTTTTTAAAAGGGAAATTGAGAACAAACAGTTGTGGGGATTTTGAATAAAATCAAGAATTCTAGTTTAGCTCTGGGGGGATGCAGCCCCATAGCCTCCCTGGATTCGCCACTGCGCCACTATGAAGATATTTGATCGGTTCCTTCCAAACTGACTTTCGCCATAAGAAGCAAACGGTAATTATTATTTCTATCAGATTTCATCGCTACATTTCTTCCTACGTTTTTCAGTATTTACATAACTAACATTCCAAAACTTGTTCGAGAAATGAGAAGGGAAAAAACGAATATGGCGACCTAAGTCGCAATTTTCAATGAGCCAATATGGCAGTTTTTAAAAGATGCTTGGCGAAACACCGAGTTTTCCCAAATTTGACACTATCCCTCTCTTAATTTGTAAGAGTAGGCAAAGTGGGTAACTAAATAATATGCCAAAATATTAACCAGGTTTACTTATAAGTAGAAACGGGAATAATCTGGGACAAAAAGTCGAAACTCGGGACATCCTTGTTAATACGAGACGTCTGATAACTTTCCCTTATGATATCCCCTTTCCTTTCCCCCCAAATAATTATGTGGAAGCTGCATGAACGATTTGTTGCAGCCGACGAGTGCAGGAAGATGAATCGGTTCAGGACAGCCGTTCACGTCGTTCCCTCGCTCCAAGGGAAGGCCTTTCGAGTTCATTGTTACATCTTCAAGGATACACACGCTGCTTGGCTAGAAATTTAAAGCTGGGTAATATTTTTACATTTTTTTAGCATGTAAAAAATATTAACTACCATTATTTATTAATAAAAACTGGTATGGTGCGGAACTGGCAGTAGAAAATCGGAAAGATACCGACAAATTTGGTCTGTACAGTTTTGTCATTTTAAACCCTTCGCGTTCATTGGTTTCTCAGTGAAACCACACATTGAGCATTTTCTTGCTGCGCATGGGCGAAATGTAGAGTAATTTTTCTTTCATAACTTAAGAGACAGATATATAGGCCAACTTATATAAAAATTCCAGTTCAATACCGTTAGTATTCACAAATATATCGGCATTGAAAAAGTTAAATTGCTTTTGATCTTTAAAAGAAACAAAATCATGAGGGTTCTTGCAACACAAATTGATATTTTTTTAACTGAATCTTCGAAAGTAATGTTGAATTTTACGAAGGATGAATACTCACGTATACTTATAAAATAAATACATAATTTAAACTACATTTCGATGATAACTTATTCGGAGGAAAAATAGCCCGTTACCGTTCGTTGGTTTCACTGTGAAACCACAAATTTCTTGAAAATAAAAAATTGCTAAATTTTTTTCTTTACATATTTATGATCAGCTACATGCCTAATACTCATTTTTGAAATAAATTTAGTAATCTTGAAAACAGAACATGTCGTGGACTTGAAAGGGTTAAATTACGTTTTGTTATTTTACCCAAGACT
>BGPR01022189.1:0-25657 GCA_013235015.1 Araneus ventricosus | reverse complement strand
CTCTTAAGACTTTTTCAGATATGTAAATCGTCTCAAAATAATCAAAACAAAAACATGAGTTTTCTTCTAACAGAATAAATTATTCATTTTAAAGAGAAAGCTGTATTTTTTAACATATTCAAAATATACAGTACAGTGCGTACTCAAAATGTTCATTGCCTTAATTTGTATTCTCTTGCAGTGAATTAATGAATTTAAATGAAGAATTTCAATTTCCCTTTTAATTTATGAATATCAGTTTACGTTTAACTGTTCTGAAAACCTTATTAATTCTAAACAATTAGATTGTCAAAATTTGATAATTTATTGTTATACATAGTTAATACATAAAAATATTTTTATTTCTGTTTAATAAACTTTATATAATTTATCTTGTGTGCAGAGAGAACATAACAAAATTATCTTGCGTATGAGAAATTGCTGTTCCTTTTTTCCAGGTCAACAAAAATGAATTTTGCCTGCTGCTTTGTAATTTCATTTTTAAAGAAAGAATAATTATCGTACAGAAAGTGAAATTTACGGAAAAGGTTGATGCTCCCCTATTTATGAAAGATGAACAACTAACATAGAAAATCGTTCTGTAAATTACTTCATCATGTTTCTTCAAATATTCTAAAGTTTGGGCAATCCTTTAGCAGTTGGCCTAAATAATAAAAAAAGTACTTTATTTGCGTATTTTTTTTTTCCATTTCAGCCAAAAAATTTCATATGATTGAAAATTTACACACATAGTGAGCTCTTTTTCGAATTTGTAAAGTTTTATTTTTCAAACTTTAATAGTGAACAATGCGTAATCTGATTGAAGTTATTATTATTATTGTAGATTTCTGTTAGGATCTGGATATTAACTGTTAAAGCACTAATATAAAGTTTCTATATAAGTTGTTTACTTATTTATTTATTTTTTAACAAATATTGTTTTTTGGTGTTTTATTATTTTGATAGAAAATAAAATAAATTATAGTTTTCGCAAAGATGAAGTATGAGAAACAGTTGTCTAAAAATTATTTTAAAGTCATTTGAAATTGCTACACAGTTCTTGTGTGTTGGTTGTGTAGTATGAGTTAAAACAGATTCTAATTTTTTAAAAAAAATATATGTGACATCTTTCTTCTTAAGCTAATGAAATATTACAAATTCTATTCCCTGTACCAACGTAATTTGATGCTTTAATTCTTTCTGTCAACGGCAATTAATCTTGATTTCGAATTAGTGTTCGGAATAATATCTTTATATAGTAGAATATGTAAATCTGATAAAACCAAAAATGAATGTTCTGATTCATTTGTAAATATTTCAGAATGAAAGATGTAAATGGTGTGTTTTCCACAGTAGAGGTTGTATTTCTGACCCAGCTATAAATTATTGTTTTGGACCTTTCTGTCAACATAAAATAATACTGTTCTCGGAATCAAATTTTGAATAGAAATCATGAATCTGCCACATGCATTCTCAATCAGAACTATTCAATCTCTAAAATTGGCCCCTCTTCTTGTATAAATTTGAAGTGAACTGCCGTGTAACTTTTTAGATATTTAAATAGAAAGTCTTTAACGATTTTAATCACAATTCAGTCACTCTATCTCTGTATTATTTTACATTTATTTACATACATTAATTGATCCTTATTTTAATTCTTAGAGTTTCACAGTTTAAAATGGAATAATTTAATATTTTAAATTCTTGAAGTATTAATATATATATCCTCACACATACAATGAATTATTGGGAACTGGCAACACTGTAACCAGACCTTCATGAATAAGATCCCACATTTCTTATCAAACATCAGGTTGAGACTGTCAAGATCCAGTCTCTTGACTGTACAAGAACTCCTGCAAATTTTGCATTCAGATGAACGCGCATGCCTTACGAGAATTTATGAATATTAGCAGTAGAGAAAAAACCGTTTTTGCTTTTTAAGACATTGATCATGTCCTCCGCTATAAAGTTTGAATAGGTGCTTGCTTAAAAGCGCATGCAAAACCGTAACAGCGTAAAATTGTATTGCCAAGAACTCTCGTAGATATCATCAAATTTTTCTCCGTAATAGAAATACATTTTACAAAAATGGGGGCATATGTACGAAGTAATTTTGATCAATAATACCGTCTGAACTTCGCACCCAAATCCACTAAGAAGAGTAAAAGGAGCAAAATTTATTCATTACCAGCCTGGAGAAAATTCACCAGACTTTATATTTAAAAAAATTATTGCTCAAACAGCTAAAAGATTAGATATTTTAATATAAAACAATTTCTTATATTAAATATTCGTTTTATAAAAGTGGTAAGTGGTACTTCTTCACAGAAGTTGAAGTTACGTGCTTAGAAATTGAATTTAAACCATACTTCCTCATCGTCTACAAATAGGACGGAACACATAAGTGGCCTTTATATAAATTATTCGGAATATTTTAATTTTAAATAAAGACGTTTTGTTATTCAAGAGTAATTTTAATATCTATGCCTTTCCCGCAGTTTATATTAATGTTAGATATTCTTTATTAAATTTTTAAAATGGCGAATTTTGCAGATTATATTTTACATTTTCAATACACAATTATTTTAAAGTTTTGACCTTCAAGAAAAACATACATAAAAACTTAATGAGGTAATATTCCATACTTTTATTCTAGTTAAAAATCACTGCGAAAATTGATCTTGATCAATTTTCTCTAAATTTTCGAATTTACTATAAATAGGACGATGGTACAATGCATTACTACCTAACCCCCATCAGTTAGTAATGGTCCTTCTTTTCTCTGTTGCATTCCAAAGAATGGAGCTATATAAGTAATACAGGTGCCAGCAGTCTGTCTGACTGGCACTTGGGGCATATCATGACCAAACTTGTTGGCTGGAGTGAATTTTTCTCAAAGAATTGAGTCCTGATGCTTATGCAGTCAGTTGTATTTTGAAATTTATCGATGCAGACCTAGTATTTTCCGCTTTCTCATGCTTGAATTTTGTTTCCTTTTGAAAAATATTTTGATGCTACCATTTTAGAATGCCACTAAATTTTTAACTGAGTAAGAAGTCTTGAATCTTTTGTGGAATTGAGATGACAATGATTTAGATGGCCTAGACAATGATTTATATTTTGCTGCTGGTAAATCTCTTGTTGAACTATTTGAGTTAATGTGTTTGAAGTTGATTGATCTGGTGGTTGAAGAATTAATTAAATATTTCACGCAAAAGAATAATCATCTTTTTGAAATAAGCATGGACGAAGTGAAGCAATTTTTAGGAATTCTCTTCTACAGTGGTTATCATATTTTACCTCAAGAGAAGATGTATTGGGAAAATGCGCCCGACATTGGAACTTTAATTTTAAATAAAGCGGTGTCAAAGAACATATATTATGAATTAAAGAAGTTCTTCATTTTGAGGATAACTTATAACTTGACTTGAGTGTTAGATATTTCAATGTGATGCCCTTTTATTATCTACTAAACAAAGCTCGCCAACAATAAGGAGGATTTTCTGAATTTCAATGGTTTTGAAACAGCATTTGTTGCTTAATAGAAGCTCAACCAGCTATTTATTGATGATAGTCTGAGCCTGCTTGATTTTCTAGTACATATGACAGTTTTCTATATGAGCCTTTCTATTCCAAGGAAACCATCTTGCAGAAAAATCAACGTGTTAAGGAAGATTTTCTAAAGTTTAAATATGAACATGTTATTGTAAAAAAGATCCCAGAAAGCCGAGAAAGCGGATACCAGCTAAAAACCTTCACAGCAAATCAACAACAATTTGTAAAAAATATAACGTTGGGTTAAGATTAAGAGGCTTTCCATCCCTTCCACTTATATAAAGACTAATAGCAGTAGATTGAACCATTGTCCTCTTTTTAGGACAGCCTGTTCCGTCGAAACTTATAAAAGTTTGGTAAGTTTTTTGATTTTATATGTACACATAGTCTTAGAGAAACACATTTTTTAAGATTTTAAAAAATAAATGTTAATTTTTTGAATGCTTGGTTCAATATGGGTTAATATTCTGAATTTATATGTTTTTTGACTGAAAGAGAATGATTCGTAATTGAAGGTTGCTTAGGCGAAGCCATTAAAGAAACTTTCTCTCAAATATTGCTTAAGAATATATTCAAATTTTTAAAAAGTGTCTGACATAAAAACCGGCCAAAGAAGCTCTATTTTTGGATTTCCATGCATTAAATTGAAATTTCTATCAACACAATTCTCAGTTTTAAATCTATGAAATTAACAAAGCAAGCTCATTTTTACAAAACGAAGTAGCACATACAACCATCCTTTATTCGTTCCTAAATTCTATAATGGATTTTTTAGAGACGAAATTTGCTGCTTGGAATGCAATAGTTTTATTTCAGAAAAAGTATATATTAATCTTTATACTGTAAAAATTACGATCTAATGAAGAGAAACAGAGATTCGGAAGAAATATTTACTAAAATATAGCTGTCATGCGTTTTCATCAGAGACTGCTCTTTCTACACATAAAAATGCTACTTTGGATCGCCGCGCCCCTAGTGGCGAATCTTGCAAGTTAGAGATTTTGTAACCTAACTCGTAATACCTCTTTCCTTCAAAAGTCTATACACGATTTGCATTGAAACTGTGGTACCCGTGTGTGCTGACAGCGATCGGGCAGATTTACTATAATACTTGACCTGTTTCTTTTGGCAATTACTGCTAAATACCAGTCATCTTGGAGATTTGCAACCTGAAGATGATCTGTACTCTAGAAAACGTTGCTGTAACCTATGGAACTCTGCGCAAATCCCAATTCTTAGGACTAGCCTTCCGAAGCTACTAATACTTCGGCCATTTCTATTTATTCAAATAATTTTTTTATGCTCTGTAGAATTTGTAAGCCATTAAACACGTACTGTCTATTTTATCTAGTGTATCGTTTCTTTCACTACTTAATCCACTGACAAAGAGCTAGCTCCCTGTAACGGTCGCCAAAGCCGTTTGAGATAGAATGTTCTTTGTAAAAATGATTCTCTCCATTACACCTGGTCTCTCCTCAAGGGCACATTCAAGGGAGGGTCTCTTTGGGTCTTAGTTCACGGATTGAACAGAATACATGTATTGATTTTGAAGAGAAGAGACTTGAAAAAAGTAATTGTTATGTATGTTAATGCAATAATTGTTACGTAATGTTATGAAAGTATTGTTATTATTGCCGGTCAGACAAAAGAAACTATGAACATGAACAGAAGGGAGGAAGGACGTCCCTTTCAAAATGGCGGAAAAATTCCGTATTTTTCTTTTAGTAGTTCTTTCAACTGGACGGCTATAGATAATGCAAGGGCAAGAGGTTTGTTAGGGCTTCCTGGGGACAGTCATTGATTGCCCCAGCTTGTAAATACAGCATACTGTTATAACACTGAAACATAATTGTGCTGCTTTCCTATTACAACAACGATTGCTGAGGTAGTATTCACTGGGGAAAGGAAACTTCATGTTAAGAAAATAACTTGATATTTTTATATGTATTTTAGTTTTGTAGAATCATACTGAATTGTAAAAAGGTTAAAAATATTTTAAATATGCATCCGAATATTCAAGCTTAAAATATTACAATTTCTGGAAAATCCTCATCATTTAGTTTCTCCTAGAGAGCAACTGAAATCTAATTCATTGCAACGCCGATATCTTTCTGAATCGTTATGATATTCAATTGGAATTTTTTATAAGTTGATTTATACATCGACTTTGAAACACAAAAGAAAGCAATTTCTCATACTCAAGATAATTTTTTTATGTTCTCTCTGTATAGGAAATAAATTATATAAAGTTTATTAAACAGAAATAAAATTCTTTTTTATGCATTAACCATGTCTAACAACAATTTACTAAATTGTGTCATTCTAATTGTTTAAAATTAATAAGATTTTCAAAACAGTTCCACATCCACTCCAAAGAGAAAAAGGGCAAAATTCATTCTTTAGCAGCCGGGAGAAAATGTACCAGATCACTGCTTTGGAAGGATAGATGTTTTAATATTAAAAATCATATGTTAAATATTCGTTTTAAAAAATTAGCGAGGCGTTCTTTACAGTAATTAAAAATACGTGTTTTAAAATTTAATTGAAACCATATTTCCTCATCGTCCTAAAAATAGGACAGAACACATAAGTGGTATTTACATAAATTCTTTGGAATATTTTAATTCTAAATAAAGACAATATCTATGCCTTTCTCGCACTTTAAATTAATGTTAAATATTCTTTATTAAATTTTTAAAATGACAATTTTTGCAGACTTTTTTCTTAGATTTACAATGCACAAATTTTTAAAGTTTTGACTTTCAAAAAACATTTATATAAAATTATTGAGGTAGTATCCGATACTTTTATTCTAGTTATAAATCACTGCCAAAAAATAATGAAAAGTAGTATTTAATAGCCTTTTAACATATTTTTATAAACTGTAACTGCATACTACGTTGTTTATAAGGAATGTTGCCTTCCTTTCAAAGAGTAAGAGCTATTGTTTCTGTAATAAATCGAAATTTTCAGAAAGTTAATAACTTTTGGGAAATGAGGAGAGTAAAGAGCGTTATCTTAACTCGCGAGGACACGCGTTCCTTACACTTACTCGAGAACGCACGTCGGGCTTTCTTTTTAACAAAACGCCAAGAAAAGCACATTTACTTCAAGAGTAAAAATTGGTTTCACTCGTGTACAAAATATAAAATATTAATAAAATAATTTTCAGATAAATCTCTTCTGGGGAGCAAGTCGAATCGAAGTAGATCGATGAATGTTTGTACTTTCAAGGTATTTATGAAAAGGTTGGCTTTCCCGTCCATAATTACCTGAATTCTCCTGGATATAAGCATTAATGTATCATCGGTCCCATTGGTATGCATTTCCAAGACTTTTGGACCGATTATACAACTTTTGCTTCGCCAAACTTTTATACACAATATCGTCATACAACTGTATGGCGATATTGTGTATAAAAGTTCCAATATATTTACGAGGTTCTTGTTGACACCATTTGTTAATTCTACCTATCTTGCAGTTTCCTACTCCGTTGTTCAACTCTAACCCTCTTCTAAATAATAGGTGGACTCTCAAATATCCCATTAATTGTCTAATTCCTTTTTAGAATCCGACTTATGATCTCTAATTGATTCAACAGGAACAATTTTTTTTATTTTCTTCGTTAATCGATTCATAATTAGTTTTCGGCTGAAAGCTTTTCTAATCTTAACATCTCCTATTTTTAGTAAGAATATCGATAAATTGTCACTATCTATCTGTTGTCTCTAGCAATCCTACACAGAAACTCGAGCGCGCATCGCGCTTCGTAGGCCCGACCGTCTGTTTTCTGAGACAACAAATTATGGGAAATTCTTGAAATACCTGTGATCAGCAAGTAAATGACATTGAATGCAGCTGCTGTGAATCTGGAAATTTTTCGTTCAGGGGCTAATTTTCTGTAATAAATTCTTGCAAGCACCAGGCTTTACAGGCCCGACCCACATCCTCCCGGGTTAAGCATAACTTTTATTTCTTTTATATTAAGTCTCCAATCACAAATATTTTTTATGCCTGCCCAAGAAATGCTCTTCTTTATATTTGTTTCACAAATATTTCAAGCGACGAGAAAAGATAAAATAAACTTTTCCAGCTTAAAAGCAATCCTTATAAAATTCTTATTATAATATTTATAACCTGTCTTAAGGCTCCTTTCATGCTTTCTGCACTAACCTGGGTAGGTAATTCGCCAAAATTCGCATAATTTATAGCAACTGTGTTTCACTAAATTAACAGAAAAATTTAGTTGCCGATTAGTTTAAACCTTAATGAATCCTCCGTTATACAGCAGAAATTTCTCAGGTTAAAACTTTTCGAAACACTTTCTTAATCAACTCGTTTAACCTTCCGTCGGGCGCATCTAATCTACGAGATGAAGTACCCATATTTTTTTGCGCCTAAATGCGGGTTTTATCGAGAACGGGGCGGGATCTCAAGTAACTTTCTAGCTCCCTACCATTCACACTAGGCTATTGCGTCTTTTTTCTCCAGTGCTCTTTTCATGTACATGTTGAGCACATTAATCTGGTAGATGAGTTGCGCCCGATAAAGTTTGTATTTTTGATTTCCCAAATTTTTCTCAATATTTCTTTTTTATACCTGCAAATGTTCGTATACCCGCGATCCAGCCCCTAAATCAGTGATATTGATTGTTATTTCGAATATATTGTTTTAAAAATGGCAAATTTTGACAGGCTCTCCACGACAAAAATTGGCAAAGCTAAGGATCCTTACGGGAAAACAAACGTCAATTCCCTCCTGAATTCCTTTACATTTTGTTAGTTGAAATGGCAAGGAAATACAAAAAGTTGTTTAGAAACGCAAATAAAGATTTTTATGACCGAATAGTTCAGTTTGATAAGCTTTCCCTTTAGCAAAAGCAAAAATTTAGCTTTTAATCTCACAAATAAGTTTCGCTCGAACGTGTTACAATTGAGCCCGACCATAAATAAAAATATTTTGTATTATTTCCTCACCGGGCTTTTTGAAAGCATTTAATACGAGATAAAAAGCAGCAACCATTTTTTAAAAATATAAGTGTAAAAGTTAGGCAATATAAGTTACTTTAAATTATGTGTACATTTTGTTGTCCAAGCAATCAAGTACCAAGCGTTCATTAAATATCCAATATGCCATAAAACATAGACATAAAGTGGAAAATCGGGTAAGTTGGCTACTTTAAGCTTTGAGTATTTTTCTTGACCTTAATATTCGTTGCCGGAGTATTATTGTTTCGGCAACATTCCTTGAAACTCTTTACTTTAAAGGGATATTTTTTTAATTTTTATTTTCAAATTTGAGATCCAAAAATTTCATTTTAGAAGAATTCATCTAACCCAACTGTGTGTGTAAGATGACGAACGGGCTTGGTTAAGATGAGGAACTGACATAACAATTCAATTCATCATCATATGTTATCACGTAGCTATTTAAAGCTGTTAATATCACAGCTTGAACATAACAAATTGCGTATAACACGAAAGAAATATAATCAATCTAGCGAAACAGCATCAAAAAACGAAACCTTATCAATCGAAACTTTAGATTAAAATATTAAGAAATCAAATCAACTAAAAAAATCGTAGAAATTGCATTTCTTTCCTTCAAACTCTTTACTTTAAAGGGATATATATTTTTAAATTTTTATTTTCAAATTTGAGATCCAAAAATTAAATTTTAGAAGAAGAATTCATTTTTGTCATCTTACGCAACTGAATGTATACTTCTAAACATTATAACTCGTAAACCCTAAAACTTTGATAAATAAAAATTAGTATGAGGCCTGCTAGCAATAATTGTAGATCCTTGCCCAACTTTCATTTCAATCGGTCGAAAGGAAGATGTTCAAATCGCCTATTTATCTTTTCTCGTCACACAATGACGCGAGGCCGTTATTGCGTAATTGCTCGATTCACATGCGCCAATCCTTTCCGCTTTTACCATAGAAGAGGAATGTATATTTCTCCTCTATGGCATTTACCCACGCCTTTCACTTCCCAGCTTCCGCTCCCGAAGCTTTGTTTCTCCACTGCTGTTAGGGACGCTTGTTCATTTTGCTGCCTTTTAGCTTATTTTTTCTCCACATTGTTAGGAGTATAGGAGAAAGTTTAGGGGAGACCACTCCCGCTGGTTTTGTCTTGGAAAAGACACACTATGGTCAAGAATGTAAAATAACAGGAGAATAGTCAGGGCTAGAAACCAGAACCAGTTACATCAGGGGGATGCGAAAAGGGGCTAGCGATTGGAAGGTGAACAGATGTTTTTGTACTTTGTACTAGATTGGTACAAAGTACCTATCTAGTACTTTGGACTGACCATTTGACTCTTTTGATTTTTTATCTATATAAGTCAAAGGGTTTAGGAGATATAATTTTTACAAGTATGCGATTATACAGTCGACAGACAGTCAACCCTTCGACGGATTTGGTTCAAAATTTGATACGGACCAATATTCATGATGATAAAACTGTGTACCAAATTTTATCAATCTAGCTATTCCAGTCTTTGAGTTATAGTGTTCACATGAAAGCGGACAGACAGACCGACTTTCCGTAGACGGATTTTGTACAAAATTTGATAGAAACCTGCAAATTATGTTCAAAGACCACATACCAAATTTCATCCCCGTAGTTCAAATAGTTTTCGAGTTATCGTGTTCACAGACAGACACACACACAGACATAATTCCAAAATTGTGTTTTTCGGACTCAGGGAGGTCTAAAACGTGGAGATCCGTCAAAATCTCGAGTTCGAATTTTTTGACGATTACAATACTTTCGCTTTATATACTTCGTGTACGAGAAAGTGAAACAGAAGAAGAAACGACATTGGAAATATTGTGGAAAAAAAATTTAAGTGGATAGCAAACGAAAACTATTGCAGGTGCCGTAAATGACTATGCTGACTAAGATTTCAACTAAAGTTCACATTTTGAGGTTCATAACAATGTTTATACATAAAATTTTATGCCAGTATATAAAATTGTATATTTTATACGTTTGCAAAAACAATTTTATGTCAGCGACTATTTGTATGATGAATCAATAAGAATAACACATTATGTTAATACATTAATATATGCACACATTGGTTGCGCAAATCGTCAAATTGTTTATCGCGATAACTTGTCTATAACAATATATTTTCTAGGTCTCTACAATATCGCTATATACAGGCATAAGGCTGAACCTAAGGAAAAAGTTTAGATTTGTTGCTTCCATCTCATGTCTTCATTATATACTACAATTGCACTTTTTTTCTAATAAGTCATGAATAGAGTACAACTTGGCTTATGAAAAAGCCCTTTAAAAGGTATTTTCGTCGGGAATCTACCGCTCTTGAAAAGATTAACCAGCGGGAGTGGCTTCCCCTAAACTTTCTCGTACACTTTTCAAACATTTGTCATTTCCCTTCCCCCTGCGTTGATAAAAAGTTCGAACCAATTGTAACCCAGAATGCAATGACTATCAGAGGGTTTTTCATTGTTGATTATAGCGATAGTAAAATATTGAGGTGAAGAATCATATTCAAAAAGATACCTATGTATTAAAACTTCAAAATATTTATTTTTTTATCAAACTCGAGCAATGCAAGTTCCGCGTGCGGAGAAGAAAACAGGACAATAGCTTGCGCATGCGCAAAGATTGCTTCCAATACTCAAGTAAAACGAGACGCCCTAAATGTTTGCTTCCTTACAAAATCTCGCCGCCAGAATTGGTTTTTGGCAAACTGCCAAGTTTTCGGAGTATCCCTTCTTTGCACAGGCATTTACGCATGCGCATGGAGTTGAACAAGTATGCTATTATACAGACCGACAGACAGTCAGACAGTTGACGGATTTGGCCCAAAATTTTATACGGACCTACATTCATGACGATAAACACAGTGTACCAAATTTTATCCATCTAGCTATTCAAGTTTTTGAGTTATAGTGTTCGCATGACTTCGGACATACAGACAGACTTCTCGTTGACGGATTTTGTCCAAAAGTTGATAGAAACCTACAAATTATGTTTAAAGACCACATACCAAATTTCATCCTCAGTGCTCTAATAGTTTTCGAGTAACAGACACACAGACATACAGACAGACGTGATTCCAAAATTGTGTTTTTCGAAATCAGGGATATCTAAAACGTGGAGATTCGTCAAAATCTCGAGTTCGAATTTTTTGACGATTACAATACTTTCTCTTTGTATACTTCGTATACGAGAAAGTAAGAAGTAACGGGTAGTGAAAAATTAGAAGAAAATTTTGCATTTAAACTTGTTAAACAAGCAGATAACAGAGATTGAACACAAGTTAATTATTACACGAAATAAAATTTCGTTTCGATACAAGACAGAATAATGAAAGAAAAAATATAGAACAAAACAAATGACCATTCTGTGCAGAGGAAATAAGTGTCAAATATAACTCCGAATATCTCTTTTAAATTTGAGATTACGGAAAGATTACTATTCCTTTATTATATAGTATTTTCAGAATAGTTGCTATGAAAAGGCAAAAACTCAGACGGACTTTTGAAATTCAACATCATACCTATTTGAGAACTATGTTATTCCAAACCAGGTTCTTCGTATGTTCTAAATGATAATTCGATAACAATTGATATTTTGATCTATAATTTAATCTGAATGGCTAACAAGCACATGTCTGAAAATGAATATTAAAGCTTTAATTACAAATAAGCAGTAATTAAAATTTCTGATAATTGCTAATGACTAAAGAAAGATTTTGTGCTTCAGCAAAAGCCGCTAACTCTTCAAGTCTCAGACTCATTGGATAGAATAAAAAGCTCTAATGTCTTCTCTTGTACACTTTTATTTTCCACATAAAACTCTGATCTTTTCTTCTCTTATTTTTCCCCCCTAAAACGTAGTTCTTGTTTGTTCATTGCTTATGTTCCCCTACACGTGTTGTTAATTACTCTGGCTTGATTGAATGAGCCAGATCTGATTGAAGAATTGTTTACGTCCCACTTGATTCGAAAAAGGATTTGATTGGGCATGATTTAGTTTCTTTATCGTACAATCGTCATTGTCTAAACGAGCTGATGAGAAACTAAGATACCTCAAATTGTTAAATAAAAGAGTTTTAATGAGTTGAAAATTGTAATAATGATTCATGTTGACTACAAATAATCAGTTAATTGAGTAAATGCAGGTTTATTTACATAGCATTCGTAAAACTGTGATAAAAAGGAAGACCGATAATTTAGAAGAAAAACACTTTTAAGAGTGCATAAAAGTCGTTTGTTCGACTGTGTTTTATTTTTATTTGATTAAATTAAGTAAATTAATGCTTTTCATCAAGTGTTCAATGTGTATATCTGAAATGAATCTCTTAGAAAAGGCGAAAGCATTTTATTTTCATTAAAACACTGGAAGATCACTGATTTCTATCACGGCTAGTAAATATTGTTATACATAGCACAATGCAAAAGCTTTTGGAATTTTATACTGTATAGTCCTGTAATCTGTAGTAATAGTAATGTAGTGTAGTAATAGTAGCATAGTAATTCTGTCCAAATCTAACAATAAGATAGTCGTTACTGAAAAAGTTTAAACTTAGTAAGATGTGTTCAAGTTAAGTCTTTTTTTACATAAACTACAAATAATTGTTTCATGTTATGCATGATGAATAAAGTATTTTCTTAAAGTTTAAAAAACAAACTTTTCATGTTATTTTATACTTTTAGAGTTCTTGCGTTGGTTATTTATTTTTTTATATATACTATATTTTTAAAGAATACTCTATGAATGTTTTGATTCAAACTTTCAGCTATTTCAAATAACTGTTTTCTTCGAAGACATAATAATCCAGATTACATCATATCGCAAAAAATGTTTTAATCTTTTCTGTTGTTGTTGTTTCATGTCCCCCTGGCCCAAGATTAGACCAGGTCCATGACACCATGTCGCTCTAAAAACTCCACAAGTCCTTTGCCCTCCCCACTCCACAGCTGCCTCGTAGTGGCGCCAATGCAGTCAATGATATGGGCAGGAGAAGCAGGACAGGAACAAAGAAAAGAAAGAAAAAGTCTTTTCCCTATCGATGAATTTTAAGCTTTTAATGTGTCCACTACGCAACCTGGCCAATGCAGTCTGAGCGGATCTTGTGCCTACGGACTGTAGAGACAGACCAGGACGGTTCCCGGCATACCAATCATGTGTGGGAGGATTTTTCAAAGCAGATCATCTTTTCTTTAAAGTTAAAACACTATGCAAATGTGTTATCTATATCAATTCATTTCAAATTATTTAACTAATCTCACATGTCTTTACTTATTACAGGTTCGAAAATCAGAATTTAAAATTGAGCATCTCTAGGAACGATTACACAAAGATTCAAGAATAAATACTCACATTGCGCTAATGCACCAAATCTCGAATGAAATTTCACTTTAATTTCTGGAGTCACTTGAAATCTAACTGTGTTAAACAATTTACAGATCATTCATCTTAATTTATCTAAAACTAAATTGTGCCACTCTCAGAAGGATTTCACAGAGATGAAAGAATAAATACTCACAAGGTGCTAATGCACCAAATATCGAATTAAAATCCACTTTAATCTGTGGAGTCACTTGTAATCTAACTGCGTTAAACAATTTACAGAACATTCATCTTAATTTATCTGAAACTCAAATCCTTGATTAGAGAAATTGCAAGAGGATTTAGCTAAATAGAACAGGAGAATGCTGTATATGAAGGACTACTATTTTTTCATGTAGGCTTAGTGAGATGTTAGGTGTGTAGAAAGATAGATCGGCAATTTTGATATTCGGAATCAGTTGGTATACAATCCTCCTTGTTTCAATTTCAGCGTTTGAACTTGTTACATTACCAAAATATATGCAGTCCCTTAAGGGCTCAAATTACAGCGAAAATAGAAAATGTAACGTAACTTCAAAACTATTCGCATGAATAATCTGAAGTTTTGCATGGACTTATAAAATAGCCATCTGTATCGATTGCTGTTAAAATTTATAAGTGCTGCTATTCAAAAATGTTTTAACATCATTTTTGATAAAATATCTCATATGCTCAAAATTATTTTTAAATCAAAAGTATAAGTGCAGAATATGTAGAATACTTCAAACTATAACAACAAAAACATACTAGAGGAAAACTATATTATTTCTCAAGATATCAATAAAAATTCCAAATTTTACTTCAGCATCGAAGACTCAAAAATTTATTTGCTTATAATTTCAAAAGTTATTGAGCTTGGATAATGAAATTTGATATCCGAGCATAACTTGTCATGCAGTTTTCAATTTCGTTGATAAAAATGTGCGTTGCCGTTCGAAATTTTGAAGTTTGTTCAATTATATGTAGACGACCTCTTTTAAACTTTTTAGACATGGAATCAATCAGTAGAAGTTATTTCCTGAAAATTTGTACCTTTTGTTTTAAGATAAAACGATTAGCGGCGGAATAATGCTGGGTGGATCCTTTTTTTTCTCGTTACTATGCATTGCATGTCGTATTGTTTTCATTCTGGTAAATATTGCTTTTTAAAATAAAATCTCTGTGATATCAGGTTTGTACGCTGTAGTTTGAGACTTTTTCTTAGATAAAACAGCTATAGACTGTCAGCCAACTGCATTAAGGTTCCCGTTATCTTCGAAAACTATAAAAGAGCAGTTGGGCAGTTTTAATTTCGAATTTGAAGTCCAAAGAATATTTGAAGACTAATTTTTGTCAGCATTTCATTCTCTTTGATTTCATCCATTTCAATTGTGAAATTTCCAGTTATCCATCTGTCAGTAAACATTGGAATATAATTTTGGAAAATAGTATATTTATTCATTTTTTGATACGGTATAAAAATAATGGTTGACATTATAGAATTTAGAAGAGAGAAAAAATAATATTAAGAGAAGCAAAGGTTATCCTTTTCATTTATTATCTGTCTGAAATAAAACCTTTCGTTCTAGCATTTTTAAGGTCAATGGTAGTATGATGAAGAATTTATGCTCAATCATTAATGTAAATAAACGCTTAAGTATTTCAGTTTTTGTGATAACAATTTTATTACAATTAATGTATTAAATCACAATGCAATATTTCGAACACGTATAGAGATAATTAACTTTATTTATCGTCATTATTTAAAGAAGAACATTTCCAACATAGTTTCAAAACAAAAATTTATGTATTTAGAAGAAAGAAACGAAATTTTCAGACATCAATATCTTCTAAAACACGGAGTTCTGGAACAATGATATTTTTTTACATTCTTTAAACCCAATTTATAAATGATAAAGGCCGTATTAGTGGCATCATCTAGTAGGGCATTTGGGAAAAATTGTGTTTCAAAATTTAAGAATTTTTAATAAATACTAAAAAGTAGAAAAAAACTGAAAACAAAAAATTGTATTTCTGAGTAGGTGCACCTTTAAAAGCTTTTTCAATAAAATTCAAGTACTCCTTTGTCGATTTCTACTGTATTTCTTATTTGGCATTTTCTATAACCGCGCCTCAAAAAATATAAAACTAATCCCCTTGGATAGCGTTATCATACTAACATGCTTTTTATCAAATGCACCATAATAAATAACCACATAAAAGAGAATTTAGTCATACGTGCATAAAATAATATCTATTCTGTATAGTTTTAAATTTTTTCATAAAAAATTCATTGGTATTTAAACCACATGAAAATAAAGTAGGAACGGAATCAGAAGGGAGAGAAGATTTATAAGGTAGTCATGTCTATTAATGAAGTTCATGATGCGATATACGAGAGGCGCCTTTCTTTGATACATAATTAATACCGCTACATTTCTATAAATCTTAACTTAAGCCGCAGTTAATAGGTTTCTTAATGGATATCCCAACAATCCGCACACACCTGAGACCTCAGCGTAATACCATTGGAGCTGCGCCTCTTAAAATCCAATTTAAATTCCACTTCGCGCAAAACACTTTTAATAGAAAGCATTCTATCGTAGTAAACATCATCAGATCCCATCAAGAGTTTCCTCCACTGAAAGAGGGGCTTAAAATGTTTGAAAAGTATAATGCAGGAATATCATGCCTCAGTTTATTATTTTTAATGTGCAGCGGCTTTCCAGACTAGGTAAAAGCTCATTTCATGTCTCATCTTCAGTATTCCCTAGAATATAGATTTCGTAAAAATATTCATACGTATGAATTGTTAGTGCATTCGCAAAAGAGAGTCTCTAGAGAGTTTTCTAGTAAAAAGAATTAAGTATGTACCATAAATAATAAACAAAATATTTTGAATAAAAGTATTGCTAACTGCGAATTGAATTAGCATTCCAGTTGGTTCATTCAGCGATATAAAAATAGATGAAGATGATTCATCCTCCCTTATAAATGTTACATATAATTTTCTTTGATTAAACGTTATACATAAAATTTTTGTGAGCATTTTTTACTGCACGGAACGCATTGTCTTATTTTAAATTAATTTATAATGGAAAAAGTTTTTCGGATTACGAGTAATATCATGGAACAAATTATACTCGTTAAGCGAGGTTCCACTGTACTACATAACACTATATGGGTTGGCGAATAATAATTAAGTGTTTATTTCTTATTTCACGGACAGTGAAAGAAATTTTTCAAAAATATTTTAGTATGAAAATTGCTCAAATGAAATAGATTTTTAGTATCAATACGTCTGAAAAGTTTGTCAACTTCGCATACAAAATACACTAATTTCATTCTATTTTTTCCAGCGAATGCATTAATATTTCGATAAACTGTTGTTCAATTTGTAACAAAATTATTCGGCCTAAAGTCGAGTATAAAAAGTGCTTTTTTACTGTTTTGCGCCTTACCAGTATGCTTTCACAATTCAGAGTGGAAACTTCTTGTTTGCTTTCGCCGTATAATAATGAAAATCTAGCTCGGATTTTAGAAAAATACCTTTTTCCCATTAGCGGAGTTTGTCCACAAGTTTTTAACAAATTTACTACTTTTGTGTATAGGCATCCTAACGAATTTCTTTTATCTAGATCTTTGGGGTTTTAAGTTATAACGTTAAACAAACATAAAGACTACTGTTGATGTACTTGGTCTATTGTATATCAACGGATTCAGAAACCTTCCGCGGTTTTGCTCATGCGCCGGGCGGAGTTATTTTCATCAAAATTGGAGGAAAGTGAAGAATGGAAGGGTGATGTTTACATTTTACTGAGCGTGATCTGACAAAGAACTCCGGAAATGAGCTCATATGACTCATTGCCTGACACCCTTTCCGGTGTAAAATCGTCCAAAAGAGGTAGTCTCGGAATCCGTGGTCAGACTATACGTCGGTTCAAGCGAGCGAACTATTTCCTCATGCACATGTATACTTGTGTGACTCCGCACTTGTTGTTACTTCCTTCCTCATTCCTTCTTCGAGTTTTCACCATAATACTTGTTGTGTGTTTGGTCGTAATTTTAAATCTGTGTGCCCATATTTCCTTTTATCTCTTGTCTATGGTATGGCCACATGAATGGTTTTAAACATCTATTTCGTTTCATTGTTGAGTTGCCGTCTTTTATCCAAACTAACAACTAGATAGTCTTTACGTTGACGAATTTTGTCTAAATTTAAAAAGAAAATTACAATTCGGTTAATAAAACATTTACCAAATATCATCCATCTAAGTTTGCTGAGTGTTGGAATTGGCCGAAGCTATTCGCACCACCAGTGTCTGTAGCATCTGCAGGCTATTGGCACCACCAGTGTCTGTAGCATCTGCAGGCTATTGGCACCACCATTAGTCACGCATGCGCACTGAATTACCGGATCCATCATTTGAATCGAAACTGCTTGTTGCTTTGCTTTTTCATTGAATGTAGCTTCGCTTTTAGTAGCTTAGAATAGTAGCTTCGCTTTTTCATTGAATGTTAGGAATCTAGGGTTTTTTTAAAATTCCCAAAACGAGAATTTCCGCACGCAATGCCTGCAGCATTGCATGTGTGTTCTGGGCAAATTTTTTAACTGAAAAAAAAACCAGCGGCTTCGCTTTCAGCAAAGCGGGAAAATAGTAGCTTTGCTTTTTCATTGAATGTTAGGAATCTAGGGTTTTTTTTTAAAAATTCCAAAAACGAGGATTTCAAACGAATAACACGTGACGCAAACTAGATTTCAATAACAATAAATAATAATTCAATAACAATAACGAATATTTATAATTAATAAATTAATTAACAAAGAAATCGCATACATGGAAGCTAAATAGAAATCGGTAATTATCCTCGATAAAACTGAAAATAACTCTTGTGACGTCATCGAGTCATAAAAGCTGTGCGCATGCGCACGCCTTACTGTAATCGACGTGAAATCATAGAAGTAGTAGGATAGTATTTCTATGCGTAAAATGCTTATACCAGTGCTGATCGTGCGCATCCGCTAATGTATGTAGTAACGATAGCCTCTAGAGGCTAAAAGCACTGATGGTGCGATTAGCCACTGTGGTTTGAATTATCATTTTCATACACACAAGTGGAGAGACAAATACAGAAATATAATTCCCATTTTTTTCTTCGGAATCAGAGATGAACAAAGCATCGAGTTTCTTCAATATCTTGAAATCGAATATTTGCCGATTATTAGTGAGTACAAAAAAAGTCAAAAGAATAAAATGAAAAAGCCGAATGAAAGAAGTGACTAATATGTTTTCCACTCTAGAGGTTGTGTTTCTTAGCTAGCTATAAATGAATGGTTTGATCCTTTAAATCAGCAGACATTTATCCAGTTTTTATAATCAAATTTTGTATAGAAATCATAAATCTAACACACACATTTTCAAACAATATTATTGCATATATAACCGTAGGCTCTCTTCACCTGTAAATCGGATGTAAACCGACGTGTAATTTGTAAGAAATTTTAAAAAGAAATCATTACCGATTCTTAACCAGAAATTGTTCATTTTCTTACATATATTTGTTGATCCTTATTTAAATTCTTAGAATTTCACAATTTAAAATTGAATTATTTAATATTTTTAATTCTCGGTGTAATAATATATATAGGAGAGAGTAGGGTAAAATAGGGTACCCTTGATTCTGGAGCTATTAGATCGCATTTCTAACGGAAATTTATTGAATTACACTCTACCATCAAGAAAAATGAGTATTCATAGTAGGGTGATGTTGCTGTTAAATTCACTGCGTCTGTTTAGGTTTATTTGTTTTAAGACGTTAATTCTTTAATGTTCGTTTGATTTTAAACCATCCTTATTTAATAATAATTACAGTTGTAAACACTATATTTAGTACAGCTTATTATACGTTTACAAAGGATTTATATCCTATCAAGCAATACAGATTTAGTCCAATAGTAGCGTGGTTCTATTTCGTTTTTTATAACCTCTGCACTCGGAGTAAAACCGGGAACTCCAAGTGACGTAAGACCGGTATAGTCAGTAATGATGATTCCTCCGATGGAGACGATAAAAACACATCAGACGTTGATTGTTTACATTTTAATGGTGTATTTCCTAATTTAAATAAACGAGAAAGGTTAATCCAATGAATAAACTGTCTTAGCTGGGCCCAAGAAAGTTGCAGCGACACAAAGGAAAGAGACAACTGCTTTACATGAGAATTTTGTCTCTAATATTTCATACAAAATAAAAATATCTGCTACTTTTTCTCTGTAAATTGAGTTTCTCAAGTTCCCATCGAATTAACATGTGTACCTGGTTTTATCTCCCTAGTGGGATAAAATCGGGTGGTATGACTCTTTTTTCCATAAAAATGTCATTAGTAAAATAAGTAGTAAAACTATGACTTTTCTTGAAAGATATATTGAACTCCGATACACAATGAATATTTTAATAAAGTTTGACAAGAATCTGTTTCGAATAGTTTAGATGCAACATGCTTTCGAGTCTTAGGTATCCGGTTATACCCCATTTTCCCTATGTCCAAAACTACGATGAATTACTGGGAACTGGCCACGCTGTGCCCAGGATTTCATGTAGGAGGCTCCACGCTTCAAGTCGGACATCATCATGAGGCTGTCAAAATCAAGTGTTATTATTAAACTGTACAGAACTTCTAATAGTTGATGGTAAATGCATACATATGAACGCACATACCATTCACACCAGAACCGATGAAGATTCGCAGCATTAAAACAACCATTTGTACTTTTTAAGACCATTCTTCAAGTTCTCTGCTATCAAGTTTGAATTGATCATTTCCATCCATGGTGCATGCTCAAAGGCCCATAAAAAACGCAAGAGCGGAAAGCTGTATTGCTAAGTATTGTCGTGGTTATCACCATAATTTTCTCCTTATTAGGAATATATTTTAAAATAATTAGGGCAAACAAACGGAGAAATTTTGATCAATAATCCTGTTTGAGCTTCGCACCCACATCTACTCCGAAGAGAAAAAGGGAGGATTTATTAATTACCAGCCAGGAAAAAATGAGCCTGACTTTATATAAAAAGAATATGGCTCAGTCGTTTGGAAGATTAGATAAGTTAATATAAAATATTTCGTATATTAAATATTTGTTTGAAAAATGGAGTGAGACCTTCTTTACAGAAATTTAAATTACATGTTTAAAAATTGAATTTAATATTATTAATATATATGTTCTTCTGACTGAAAGCAAATGATTCGTATTTGAACTCTACTCAAATATTGCTTAAGAATATACTCAATTGTTTAAAGAGTGTATCTCATAAAAACAGGCTAAAAAATCTCTGTTTTTGTTCAATGGATATCCATGCATTAAATTATAATTTATATCGACACAAAGCTCACATTTAAAACTTAACAAAACATGCTCAATTTTACAAGACGAAGTTGCAAATTCACTAACCAGTATGGCTTGTAATGCCTCTTTTTTAAATATGAAATTGCTGATTGGAATGCAGTACCTTTATTTCACAAAAAGGGTATATATCTGTCTCTTTATACTTTAAAATAATGATCTAATGAGAAAAGTTAGATTTGAAAATAATTTAATAAAATGAAGTTGTTATGCGCTTTCATTTAAGGCTGCTCTTTTCGAAAATAAAACTGCTGCTTGTGATCGCCACGCCCCTAGTGGCATATCTTACAATTTAGAGATTCTACAACCTAGCTCGTTATACCCCTTCCAATATCAATAGTACACGTTTTACCAGGAAATTGTGATATCCGTGGATGCGAAGCGATCAGGCAGATTTGCTACAATAATTGCCTGTTTCTTTTGGCAGTTACTGCTTGCAACAGTCTTGCTCTGCAAGCTTGCAACAAGTTTGACACAGCAAGACCGCAAGTTCACAACAAGACTGCCGCAAGTTAACTCAAAAGACGAAGTCACCAAGCGTCGAACTTGCAGCAAACTTGTCGCGTCAAACTCATTGCAAACTATAGCAAAAACAGAGTAGGCAGACGAACCTTAGATTTAAACCCCCGACAACTCGTTTCCTAACCTGTTTCTTTTGCCACTCAGCCAGCGGGACTTCGATTGCCGAAGATTGATTGCGCTAATACATCGTTCATCTACACGTTTTATTTTAAACTGCCTTCTTGATTTCATTGATATTTAAATTTTGAGTTGAGAAAAAGATTTGAAGTCAAAGAAACAGCGATTTTCGCTAATAACTATGTTTTGCTAGTACAGTGAAAAATGTGGCCTCTCAGGGGGGTGGCCGCTCTGAAGGGTTTTCGTTACAATTACAAGATAATTGCTATAATATATAATATAAACAAATCTGATGCATATTTCTTATTTAAAATGAAGTTTGAGACTTATCTAAAAAGAAAATAGTACTTTATTTAATGAATTTTTACATTTTTTGAAAAAAGGATACATTTTGTGTGTGTTTTAAGTTTTTACTCTCTTTTTCAGTTTAAAAAGTAAATTTCTAACCGATTCGTTTGTCATTGCGTCGGAATTTCCGATGAGTTCATCTATTTTCCCCAAAGTCGCTTGAGTTGAAAGTTTAGCTTGCTGACGATTACAAACCGTATCAGAAAATTCCTCGTCAGAGACGGAATCAGAGCCTGAAAGGCACAAAAATTCATTTGTCATCATATCCAGCCAAAAGAAGTGGAAGACACTCCTGCCAATCTTCACATAAACTGGGGTCGACATCGGCTGCTTCACCACACAGTGATCAAAAAGTAATATTATTCCGTGTGCGAAATATGTCCAACCACCCATTGCTGGCGGAGAAATTTTCAATTCCCAAAGCATCCGCAAGTTCTTTTGCCTTGTGTTGAATCATAGGTCCACTGACAGGAATTTTCTTCGCCCGAGCAGTTTTAAACCATTCCAAAACAGCCTCGTTTATATCGACATACTTTTCGTGTCTCATCCGTTTGACACCACGAAATTTGAAGTCTTCGTACTCTTTCAAAATCAAATCTTTTTCTTTAATGATTTTGTTGATTTGCGTTCTTCCGCAGTAAGATACTTCAGCTAACTTTCTCGCCGATTTGCCGTTCTCATATTGACGCAGAATTTCAATGCGCTGCTCGAGATTTAGGAAAACGCACTTTAGTCCAGTCATTAGGTGCAAAAAAGGAATGATTTAAAGCAAATTCTGGCGGAGTCGTAATTTTTTGCTCTTATATGTTTTTCGGGATGCTGATTACGAATCTGAGGTTTCCCACCAAAAATTTTTGTTGGAATTTTAGTTATAGCCAAAAAACATGAAAAAAATGGACTTTCCCCCAGTTTTTTGCTTATAACTCAAATACTATCATCTTTTTCACGCCATCATCATATATCAAAATAATCAGCACAAAATTTCCTACAATTTATGTCTGTACTATTTTTTCGTTACGCATACCGTTTAAGTGCTATAACTGGTTGAAGTTTGGCGAATGTTTGACTTGCCTGCTAGCTCGGCTTGAACAACAACGAACCATCCAATCTGTATGCGCGAAATTATCTATCTTACTAAATAAATTCCTACTTAATTAATATACTTTTTCTATCGTAAACCTCTTTGTGCAAATAAAGATTTTATCAGTTATATTATGAGTATACTTGCATAATCTGCACAAAATTCCTTCTAAATCTTTCTACCCTGGTATTACCTGGCTTTCGTGGTTGTGAAGTAAACAACAGAGTAAATATCACGAATTTTTTAATAAGTTAGGAGACTTAAACATAGCCCTGTTATTGTCCCCTACCTGCTCTTGGTATCAAAAGAATCGAAGGAATTTATTTTAATACTGTGAAATTCAAAAGAAATGACAGAGTGCCACCACTAGCTCTAATAAGTGATGCCATCAAGGTACATGATGAAAGTTTATCTATCAACCCTACAACGCTTTTCCAGATAATTTATATTACAAAGCAATCGGATGAACTAGAGGACGTCTTAACATTTGAACTATGTCCCTTTCCATTACCTCTGTTTGATGAAGCTGTAATGTGAAAAGGCACGAAATCCTCTTTATACAAAGCTTTCAAGCCATGTACACGGGATTTTAATGCTGAAAGCGGTGTGTATATTATTGATGGAGGATACTTGCTGCACAGAGTCATCTGGAAAAGGGGTTCAACTTTTTTTCAATTTGTGATAATTATGTGACATATGTTTGTACAAAGTACAAATCAACTGCTCTAGTCATTTTCTATGGTTATCCTGAAAATGAAACAGTAGGAGGCACTAAATGTGCAGAATGGGCCAGAAGAACACAGAAACAAATGTCAAGTGAAGTAATGTTTGATGAAACGATGATACGAACTGTTTCCTAAGAAAAATTCCTGGCCAATCCGAAGAACAAGGATAAACTCATTTCCATCCTGATGAACAAGTTCTCCTCAGTAAACATGATATACAAGAAAGCAGACGAAGATTCTGATTGTTTAATTGTGAAAGCTATAGCAACACATCCGTCTGTGGTTGTCATAGGTGAAGATATCGAACTTTTTGTCATCATAATTGGCATTTGTACCTTAGACAATGTATATTTCCTAAAAGTAGGGAAAGGAAAATCGCCGAAAAGATATTTTCTCCTCATACAGTTTTAGAAAAAACAATCGCCGACAATATTTTATTCATACATGCCATGAGCGGATGTGACACCACATCAGCTCTTTTTAATTATGCTAAATTGAAGTTTGTGCAGACTTTGAAAAACAATAATGATCTCCTCAAAGTAATTGAAATTTTTAAGAACCCGGATATGACCCCTGAAGCTGCTGTGATGTAGGGAACCGCTTTCTTGTGGCATTGTATGGCTATTCAATAACTACCTCGGATACTCCATCCTTGAATAATCTTTGCTACAAATGTTACATGAAATCTTCATTTAACAAGAGTAACAACATGGCTTCGCTTCGCAGCTGCCCACCAACATTCCCTAAACGTTTACTATCAGATCCAGCACTGGCTTGGCAATAAGAAGAGACCTGGAGAATGGGGTTGGGAAAGAATAAACAGTGAGCTCCAACCTGTAAAAACTCTGAACTCCCCCGCACCTGACTCTATCCTGTACACAAGATATCCTGCAAGTGTAAGAAGAGGTGTACAGGAAATTGCAGCTGTAGGAAGGTCAGACTGTTTTGTTCAATGTTGTATCCTCATTGTTGGGGCAACTGCAATAACAGAGGAATTCAAGTAATTAATAGTGATGAGGACGATGATGGTGAACCAATACTGCCCGATGATTTAGTTGAGGCGTCTTTATCTTTGCATGTGGAGGAAGACACAGGTGATCTTTCAAAAATATTGGACCATAAGCTTCAAAGCGACCAAGATAAAGTGAAGAGACTGTGTAATGAATGCAGATGCCAAGATCATATTTATGACTGTAGTTGTATTATTATTAAGTTATTATGACTTTTAAAGTTTAGAAGGCTACTTTTTTTCATGTCATTTTTTTTTCTTGGTTACTATATACCAAGTAATTCAAATTAATTAATAGAAATTAATAACGTTTAATTAAAAACCACACTAAGTACTTTTAGTTGTTTGTAAAATAACATTTATTGTGAAAGTGAATCTAAGTTTCCATCAACATCAGCCTTTTAGAGCTAATCAAGGAATTTCATTCATAACTAGCACTTATGTCCGGCGTTGCTCGGGACTAAATTACCTTCGTGTCTAATATAACAGATGAAAAACTTATTTGAAAAAGGAACATTATGGTAGAAAAAGTGTATTAAATAAGTAAAGTATATTAAT
>BGPR01022188.1:0-25657 GCA_013235015.1 Araneus ventricosus | reverse complement strand
ATTTGTTTATTAGCTTTTAAGGGTATTGTTTAGTTTGGGGAAAATAAAAGTGGTTGCCTGTGATTATAAAAAAAAAGTAGAATGAATGCAAATGGAGTCAATTTACAAGACATCACACTCATATTACACTCCTATGAATCAAACACTCAAAATAAATGCATCTCGCGTTTACGCAGTGCTGTGATGTAATATTACCATTGTAATCCATTTAATATATAAAAAACATTGTTAATAATTGACCCTGAAATGACGAATTATCATTTGAATCGCTGCTGCTTTGAATTTAAGAGATGAGGAGAAAGATTATGTTCTCTTGAGTAGACGAATGAAAAATGTAAAAAAGAGAGAGCTTTGTATCGTAGAAGAAAACGACTAGTACATTTTGAAACATCTTGAGATATCTGTTTTTTATTTATTTGTTTATTAGCTTTTAAGGGTATTGTTTAGTTTAGGGAAAATAACATTGTTGTCTGTGATTTTAAGAAAGAAATTAGGATGAATGCAAATGGTGTCAATTTACGAGACGGTACACACGTATACACTTGTAAGAGTTAAATACTCAAAATTAAATTCTCTTAAAGTTGTATTGCGCAGTGTTGTGATGTACTATTGCAAAGCAATATATATACATGACCAGAAAAGTTATGCTCATAAGAAGACTTCTTTTCTACTGCTTGTTACATACATATGTTATGGTCGACGCGATTAATCGGATATTATTGATAATAACAGGTATTTATTGTGACCACAAGTCTTCAAAACAATCGCCTATTAATTTTATTTCTATTTTAAGAGATAATAAATTAATTATATATAATTGAACAGTGTTTTATTAAAATAATAACTTTTAGGAAGCCGCAAGATTTACGAACAGGCAACAACAAGACTAAAACTTTTATTAATTTCTTCTTACCACTTTCTGAAACGACTTTATTTTGTGCTTACGTAAACTGTTCTTGTCATTTAACATTTCATCCTAAAAGTTTCCTGAATTCTTGTACGGAATAGATGAGGTTGTGAAATTCATCAAAGAAGCCAAACAACTCTCTTGAGGGAAAGTATCAGAACAGGTCATTAAAAGCTTCCAAGTTCAACAACTCCGAGCTCAAAAATATGGGAAAATGTGTGATCGACTTAAATGTTATATATAGCGTCTCTAAAAATAGAAGTGTTTACATCTGGAGTGAAACTACTCTGACGTCTTTCATCAGGCCATTGCAACACATTTTAAACCACGGAATCCATAGCAGTTTCCTGAGCAGGCTATAAACAATGCAATTATAGAGGTATTTTAGTTTATTTTGGGCATGCACGTCAGCTTAAAGTTAATACAGTGGAATGTCCCTATAACGAAATCGCTTGGTTCCAGTTGAAAAATTCGCTATAGAGAAAATTTCGTTATACGGAGATTAGAGATTTTTGTAGTTATTTAAGTAAATGTTATAAACCTTTTAGTATGTGTGATAAGTTCAAAAATATTTAATTATGACTTTCAATTAAAAATGAAGTAATATTTATTATAAATTTATTAAAATTATACTAATTTTTATTGTATAAATAAAATGCTCAAAAATGAAAACAATCCACCAATTTAGAAAATAATATGTACTAGTACGGATAAACATAAAATGCGTATTGTCACATCCATTTGCTGTTTCCATCCCCACTCCACCCCGATTCTTGGAATCTTGACCCGAAGAAATGTTGCTCCCTCTGTAGAAACCCAGGTCTCCACAACTGCATTACCCTTCACATAACATTCTATTGTTATGTGTTGTCGCTGGAATGAACAATGCGAGTGGTTTCAGAAACAGGCACGTGTGAGCGATTTGTTTGCCCAGAAATTAGCAACTTTCCACAAAAATGACAAAAATCGAAAAGATAAAGGTCTGAAAAATTCGTTATAGGGAGACAACCACCGTTATATGGAGAATATTTTGAATGATATTTAACATTCCCAATAAAAATTTTGTTATAGGGAGAAATTCGCTGTAGGGAGACTTCGTTGTAGGGAGATTTTACTGTATCTAACATGCAGTGGCGGCTTGTGAGCTGAGAAACGAGGAGGACGGCAAAAAATGTTTATCAAGAAAATACAATTTAAAAGCTACTTTATCTCCAAGCAGTCCAAATTGTTTAATTCCAAATCCAGATACGAAATTTCCTACTTTTCAAACGAAGTAAATAGCCAGTATATGACATTTTCTACTAGTTTTACTAACAAAAATTAATGGGAATGTTGATGTGACGATTCCTCTGAGGAAAAGTAATAATAATAATAATCCCAGATAGCAATTTTAGTTTGCAGCAAGTTGCCACAAATTTGTCATGACAAGAGTAAATTTGTCATGACAAGAGTGCAAGCTTGCAGCAAGTTAACGAAAGCTTCGAAGTCACCACGAAACGAACTTGCAGCAAGCTTGACATGCAAAGTTATTGAAAATTATAGCAAAAACAGAGTACGAAACTCAACCCGGGATAAAACTCGCGACCTTCCGGTTCGGAAGCGGAGACGCTAACCATTGAGCCAGTTGAACTCTGAGAGGAGAAGATAGATTTCGCTAATACATCGTTCGATTCGATTCGTATACGATTTATTTTTAACTATTTTCTGGATTTCATTAATTTTTTGAGTTGAGAATATGATTTGAAGTCAAAGAGAGAGCGATTTTCGCTAATAACTACGTTTTGCTAGTAGAATAAATTATGAAATTAGAGTTCAAAAGTAATTACTTTAAAATGGGACAAAATGTCTAGTTATTATTGCTCAACAAACACTGACTGTTTTTTAGATTTAATTTTGTTTATAAACGTTAAAATTTCAACATGAAGAAAAAGGCGATATAGTTTTCTTTAAAGTGAGAGTGATATATTTAGTAAAAAGATGGAAAATGTTTCAAAAATTTTTTTTATAAAAAAGTTATTTTTTTCACAAATTATCATTGATTTATTGAATTAATAAAAAAGAATTACGGTCTAGGAGATGCTATTAAAAATCGGATGTTTTTTAAAACAGAGACAAAGATAATTATCTCTTTATTGTGCTATCTTTGCAGGAAGCTTGTTTTGCAAAATTGCAGCAAGTTTGATTTGCAAAGGAGGTGGCGCTATTTGTCTCATCGAACTTGCTACAAGTTCGATTCAAGTTTGACGCGTCAAATTTTGCCATGAGAAGTCAAAATCAAACTTGCTGCAAACTTACGTGCTATCTGGGATCGGAGCTCCACATATACACTTCCCTCCTTGCCCTGTTCACTCGATAACGCTCTTTCAAAAATGAATATCAAATAACTCATATACAGGAAATTTATTTTTAAACTAAAACAAGTTGAATGCATTTTTTACTGAAATACTCTAAAAATTTGGAAGTTTTAGAATAGTATTATTTGCTTTAATCTGTCCTCTCAACACGAACCGAACGCGAAACTCATAAACAGCCAATGAGATTGCAACTTGTGTGAGAGTGAGGAAAAAGGAAAAATATATTAAAAAGAGCATTTTTTTCGTTCAGTTGGCTCCGTGCCAGCCAGAGCTGTGTTGACTTTCAGCCCATGGCCCGTCTCAGTTAAAGGAATAAAGAGTTGCTTTTTCACTCCGGACTTTTGGCTCAGTGAACGGATTTCGGGAGGGGGTATTATTTTGCACCTCAGATCTGCGTCTCTCTTCGTTTGGATACATTTTATGCCTTTTTTACAATTTTTTATTGCTTTTTTGCATTTTTGTAAGTCATTGAACTCTGAGAGTGGAAGAGTAAGCCAATAGGATTAAAAACGAAAAATACGAGTTTAAAAATAATTTCAGGGTGTGCTGCAGCTCTGCAGCTCCAATGGACGTTGCTTTCGTTTTCCAAAATATAGAAATATTCAATTCCAAAATTAAGTAGGGAAAAGAAAGTACCTTTTTAACGAAGACGAATGTAGTAAAGATCTCCGAGAAGTGGAAAAATAAATTAATTCTAGTATAATTACTAGTTGATATTAACGGAGTTCCACGTGGATGAATCAACATAAAATAAAAAAAGAAAAGAAACTGCTAAAATCAGCTAAAAAAACCTGTCATAAATCCTATTTGATATTGAATCATCACAGAATCAAAGCAGTATCCTGTGTGTATGCTAATTTGTAGACAGACAGTCTGGTCTAAATCTCTTTTGGAACGTATCCACGCCCACATTCCAGAGCCTTACCGAAATTTCTGTCCTATTCTAATATACATAATTTTAATTGAAATTTTTGTTACTTACTCTCTCATTTAAAAGGGAAAAACGCATTTCTAACATGATTAGTTTTTCATTAATTTTTGAAATGGGTCGAATAATTTATAACAACTCTATATGTCTAATAAAATTTGAGGCTCTCGAACTATGGGTGGCGCTTATTGCAAATCTAACCGGCTTTCGGTTATACCGGTTTTTTTTTTACCTCCGGTTTAACCTGGGGGATAAAATTGCTCACAATAACCGGTTTTCATTTTTTTAAAAAATAAGCATAGTTTGTAAATAAAATTTATTATTAGTATTAATACAATAAGTAATAATAATAAATGAGTAATTAATACGATTGAAGGCAAAATGTTGTAGACAAAATTTTAAGTATTGTAGACAAAATTTTGAGTATTGTAGCAAGCATTTTAGACAAATAAAAAGAGAAATTAGAGACTACAGACGTAAATAATTGTATTTTGTGTTGTTTGCGTCTATAAGTATAATAATAAAAAATAACTATGTCTCCCGGACCTAATAATCTTATTTATTAAAATAATTTTGGCACACTAAAGTTTCGAACAAAATATTTCACTCTTTTGCGACCAAAACTAATCGAGTCATAGATTTTTAATTAATTAAAAATTAATTGAAATTTTAACAGTTTTCCTCAATAACTTCGGTGCATATTATCGCCTAAGAACCACTTTTACACCGCTTTAAAATTCTAAAAATTTGCTTTTCGGTGATACCGACTTTAATAAATGTCAATGTCCGCCTCGAGGAAGCGGTGGCCGTTGATTGACCTAAGAGGATCAAATTCAAAACTTGAAGACTCCGACCTAAAATCGAGCCTAGCTTTTGATAGCTGATTTTGCCGTTTTTCCAACCCGGTTATTAAATTTAAAATAAATAACCGGCTATAGCCGGGACGAAAAAATAACCCGAAAAAACCGGTTAACCGAAACAAAACAGGGTTTTCGGTTTAAACCGATAGGTTATTCCCATCCCTATTTCCAAAGTCTCGAGGCGAACGCCTGTGCGAAAAACAGCCACTGTATCTTACGAGAGATACGGGACTGTTTATCGTGTTGCATGGCCGAGGTAGCCAAGTGGTAAGGTCTCCGCTTTGTGCCCCGAGGGTTCCACGTTCGAAACCTGATTCCACTGAAGATCCTCCGTGTATGGGGCCTGTTGCACTCTAAATAGTACGTAGTGGCCAAACGTCTTCTCGTTGGCGTGGCGTGGAAGTTTGGAGAGGGGGTGCCAGCTCAGGTGTCGTCCTCGTCATTTGACCGTGGTCCAAAGTTATGAGATCTGTCCCAAAATAGCCGTCGTGTACCTTCAGAATGGTCGTTAATATAAGTGAACTTATCGTGTTGTATAACCGTCCGATTCCTAAGGCCGTTGAAATAAAGGGACCTCAAAATACAGGAACGCCCGAGCTCTTCTATCAAAGATAAGGGGGATTCACTTTCCCCTTCAAAAACCACAATGACAGCTGGAAGTGTCCGAATTGTAAGGAAACTCCCCTCTTCCCCAAACACATCTGGGCGAGCCAATAACGAAGAAAGCACGCGCCGCGGGTGTGAAATTTATCACACTTAACGAAAGAGGGTGGAAATTTGAGAGTGACATTCGGACGGCTGTCGTCTTTTGTTTGAAGGGACGTATGGGACGGTTCCGTATCGATAGAGATAAGAACTATTCAATTTTTTCGTCACGCTAGACAAATTCACGTTATACGAGAATCCACCATATTTAAAGAGATATTGAATAAATAAAATTTTAAGAAATTTGAAATTTGCTGTCGGGTCCTTTTAATCAAAGAACGCGTCAGCAATAAACTGTCTTTTAAGGTCTGCATCCACGTATGGAAGTTAATGAAAGGTCATCGCCTAAGTAACTCCTCTCGGCTTAATAAAGATACGATTTTGAAGAAAGTGCATTATCGCCGTGTCGCCGACGTAAGACATCATTATTAGAGCATATTTTATATCGGCGAGCCCTCTCACCGGCTGTCATAACTTTTCCAAAACTAACTTCATCGACAATCTATCTCACTCTTCATATCTTCAATGTGAATGCGCGCCCGTCGACAGAAGGCCAATGATCACTTCGCTTCGTCCCACTGCTGCTTGATTAAAATTTAATTCTCGTCAGAAATCTATCAAACTCTCGTGATGTTATTAAAATCGGAGTCTGATGACAGGGTGTTCGTTAACTTTATCTCGTTTAGGAGACTCTCTATCTTCTTTTTTCCCACTTATTTATTTATTTACGTGAGGCGGAGGCTTTTGGATAGCGTTTTGTTTGTTAGGAAATATCGGCTGTCGCCCAGTGCTTATCATTTATTTATTTCATTCATTTGAATAAAGTAATAAATGTGAGTTTGATATATAAAAGAAGTTATGGGAGGGAGGTGATAAGCTCTAATGGGTGATTTTTTGATGGTGTTTGAAAGTCAACGTCGGGGGTTTAATGGACTGAAAGTGTATGATTAATAATTCGCGACTTATTGCACAGACCATATGGAATCTTCGAAGATCAAAAATATCGTCACTATTATATCAAAATGTCGTAAGTGAAATTTGCCAAAACTTTTTATTAATGCAAACACTTTTATAGGTTAGCTACATTTTCTCGCAAATTGTTGTACGTGATACGTGATTGTTGCACAATATGCCATAAGTCGACATTTTCTCGCAAATTATTGTATGTGATAAGTGATTGTTGCACAATATGCCATAAATCGACATTTGCTCACAAATTGTTGTATGTGATACGTGAATGTTACAATATGCCATAAGTCGACATTTGCTCACAAATTGTTGCATGTGATACTTGATTGTTGCGCAATATGCATAAGTCGCTAGTGGTTTCAGCAGTTATATTAAATGTTCGTATGTTTTGATGTATATGGATTTTAACATACGACATTTTGATATACCATCGACGACATTTAAAACAAAATAATGTTTCTTAACCTTTACTCAGTGGCGGCTCGTCAGCTCACAAACAAGCAGAGCTGCAGAAGCTGTATAGACCTAAGTTGTGGGAAATTTTATGCTGATTATTTTGGTATATAATGACGATGTACTACAAATTGATAGTTTTTGAGTTATAAGCAAAAAAATGGAAAAAAATTATATTTTCTGGATATAACTAAAATTCCTACAAAACGTTTTGGTGGCAAACCTCAGATTCGTAATCAGCACCCCAAAAAACATAAAGAAGCACAAAATTACAACTCCTACAAAATTTCATTTAAAAAACTACTTAACGACTGGACTACTGAGAGAAAGCGAAAAAAAGCCAAATGGGGAAGTCGCGCCAAGCGAGGGCTCTCAGGGTTGTAATTTCAATGGGAGAAAGGGTTGCTTTTTCCTTCCGACCGAGAGCTCCGAGTTACTCAATGCGCGAAATTTCGATCCTAAGAGGGGCAAGACTATCTGCAGCTCTGGTGTATCTCTCTCTTAATTCTTGATTTATTTTCCGTCTTCCTTTTACGTTTTTTATTATTTTTTTGCCATTTTTGATTATCATTGAACTCTTAAAGTGGAAAAGTAAGCCAATAGAATCAAAACGAAAATACAAGTTTTTAACCCCTTCAGACCTGGTGTCCGGTATACCGGACATCAACTTTGAACTGCTCCTATTAATTCAATAATTGACAAAACTACATGCTGTTTTTTTTATTTGATTCTCGATTTTCTTGTGAATATGATCGTTGCAAGAATTTTTTGTTTCGGGCATGGAATCATTTCATTTTTTTAGTTTTTTGAAAAAAAATTGAGAAAATCATCGTTCTTCCTAAAATGGAGCTCGGTGGTGAATTTTGTTTTTCAAGTAATTTCTTGTTTTTAAACCTTTTTTCACCATTTAAAAGGCTTCTACAATATTTTATTACCCTTTGACAACCATTTTAAAGTGAAATTTGTGTGATTTTGTGTCTTTTTTTATTTGAAATATCCGGTTTTGTCCGGATGCCGGACATGGGGTAACTTCTTTAATTTTTCATCTAGAGGCTTGAAATTTCATTTATGCTTTAATCTTTGCAGTAGTACACAGTACTCCAAAGGAAAAAATTCTAACTCAATTATTTCTAAATTCCGACTGAAGGGGTTAAAATAATTTCAGGAGGGACTGCATCTCTGCAGTCCTAATGGACGAGCCGTCACTGCCTTCAATAAAGTCAGTAATAACTCAAGTTGTAGTACGTAGAAAGCTGTGAGGCATCACATAAGTGCATGGCATAACACAAGTTTCTACGTGACTCAGGACTACAGAAAGAGTCCAAAAAAAATCAATAATTTTCATTTTAAATATAGAGTATTTCATTTTACTGAAAATCGACAACCAGTGTTCAAAACTAAATGAACTACACAGGCTGGTCCAGAAGTCCACTGACAAATTTCTAGGGGTATCCTTACCCGTTAAAAAATGTAAATATATTGTATTGCAGTGAATGTGTTGTGTTATACACTTTCTGGTATATTTTCTTCTCTTGCTTAATTCACTAGCATTGAGTCCCTGTAGCGGTCATCTTTTGAAACGGTGTTTGACTTCAAGTGCACAATAACACCCAGAATCTTTTCGGCGGACTTTTTGCCCACCCTGTATGATTAATTTAAATGATATACGCCATACTTTCCGCCAAATTATCATTTAGAGTTATCATTAATAAAAAGAATTATGAAGAACGTAATGAATGCGAATGTTTAGAACGAATACAAACCAGCGGGAATATTCCCACTGACTTTCTAGTATAATTAAAAAAATCTTTCGAGTTCTGTGTTTAGCTTTAAAATGCGGTGTAGATAATCGAGTATGCAGTTGATTAATTGGTTGAACGAATTGGTCTAAAATTTGCTGCAGATTTACAATTTTGAAGTCACGACTACTTATCGTATTTAATTTTATCTTTTTTTTTTTGCGCTTTCACGTTAATGTGTTTATATACGCAATTACAAAGAGTCTATCTTCTCACGTATTTAGGCCAAAATTAGACAAAAATCTACAATTTGGATCTGAAGATATAAAAACAATGGAAAGAAAAAAAAACTATAATAGACATTAAAACGCAACAAAATTGACGACATGCGATTGAAAAAACCAAGGAAGGAAGAATCCATATGGAAAACTTCGTCAAATGTCACTTTCCATTTTGGATTCTAATTGGGATAAGTTTTCTGTCCAAGAAAAACGACTTTCAGGTCAAATAAACTTTTCCTCTGTGGCCTGAACCTATCCCGGACAATTGGAAACAAATATAGGAAAAAACCATTTCACAGAAACGAAATCTAAACAGTCTTTATTAACAAAGTTTTAAGAAAGAAAAAAAGACTTAAAAAATCTTATCTATCGCCATCATGGCAGACGCCAACTAAAAACAAACGAAGCTTTGTTTTCAGGCGTGAGCACCTAGCTCCATCTAATGAGAGATACATTAACTAAAAAACCCTAAGAACTTTTTATAATTTTTATTTTGTTTTTGTATTTAATAATTTTTATTTTGTTTTTGTATATTCAAGGAAATTCCCAGGGCAGATTCAAAATCAGATTGTCAATAGCTGTGACGTAAGAAGAATAGTTATTCCCAGAACAAAGGAAGAATTCCTAGAGGTTTGAGCTCCTTGCTCCCTCTGCTGAAAGAAACACTAATTAAATAAAAAGCCAATAAATAAATAAATTCTTTAGTTCTTATGTATTAATTTTTATAAATAAGTAAATTTCCATGGTAGCCGTTTAATTTTAAATTAATATTTAAATCGTCAATAGTAGATTATATACTAAAATTCGCCAATCTAGCTTGTTGAGTTTTTGAATTATAGAGTTTGCACAGGACGAATGCACAAGGCAGTCAACCAAACCATCTACCGATTTGATCCGAAATTTGTTACACTTCTACAGTTTTAGGTATGAAACCATACAATGAATGTCATATATGCAGCTGTTGCGAAGGGCCAACCCGAAAAGTTCTGAAACGATGCGAATGCATAAGCCAATGCGTCTTTGATTGATTCTGCAAAATGATCAATGATTGCATTAATATATTTAATCAAATCAAAATTTTTCGTCGATTTTTGCCTCCCAGGATCACAATATTACATTATTTACTTAACCTTATCAAGACTAATTTTTAAAAATTGCATTGATTTGAATACACTTAGAAATCAAGTGTCATAAAAAAAATTTATTTGAACTGTCTCCAAATTTTGTAACTTTTCAGAATATTATATAGACTTAACCAATTACCGTTTCGTCTGTAGAAGTATTTTCTCAACACAGAAAATAATAAAAATTTATTTGAAATCTAGCATTAGTGAAGGACTTTTTTATCCATTTTATCTATCGAATCCGAACTAATACAAGAAACTAAATTATGATGATATTATCAATGAATTTGCTATAAAAGATGCAAGAAAAGGAAACAAAAATCTCATATTGTAACCTTATTCTAGTACGTTGCGTACCAAATTGTATTTTAGAAGTTTATGAATCAATTATATTTCTTTGATCTATTTACGATGTTTGTGTGATTGAAATATTAATTTTATGACAATCATTAAATAATTTATCATTTTTATGGATTCCCGTAGTATACCAAATTGGCCAATGTAAAAATAGCAAATTTCAATAAATTATTTCGTTGCACGAAATGCGTTCTATGGCCCCGCAAACCAACTTCACATTAGGCCCCGTGTTTGTTCGGGCCGGCCCTGCTGTTAAATTTCTCAGATATCGTATTCAAAAATGGGAGGACGAACAAAAATTCTAAAAACGTGGGAAATTTTTCGGGTTCCTGTGTGTCTAAATAATGGAGTTTAGTTTAGTTTAGTTATATTAACGTCCCATTTTGAAGCAACACGAGGGCTATTTTGGGGCGGACCTCGTAATTTTGAGCCACGGTCAGATGACGAGGACGACACCTGAGCTGGCACTGCCTCTTCAAACTTCCGCACCACACTAGCGGAAGGACGTTTGACCTCCTTGCGTATGTTTTAACGCAACATGCCCAAAACACGACGGTTCTTCAATGGAACCGTGTTTCGGACCAGTTACCCTCCAGCTCCGAGGCAGACACACACTAGGCCTAAAACAGGGGAATTCATCAAAATATCAAGATCGAATTCTTTGACGATTTCAGTATTTTCTTTTCCTACGAGAATTTAAAAAAGAGGGGAAAAAAGATTAAGATACACAAAAATTTCTTACAGTTTTCGTGAAAATATTTACCGAATACGTTTTAATGACAAAACTATATAAAACAAAAATTCACAGACCATATTTTAGAAAAGAAAGAAAAACAATTGTTTCTGTGATGAAAAACCAAAAAACCATCTTGAATTTGCAAATAAGGCGTTGCCCAGCAACCACTGGAATGTTTAAAAATTCATAAATATTTTAATGTATTTCCGTTTTTTCTTGGAAAGTCTTGTAAAATGTTATTCGAGATTTAAATTTATTCCCTAGATTTTTAATTGTACAGAATAAACTTTCGTGTGTGAAAAAAGGACTTTAAACAATATTTTCTGAAAATAAAGATTTTATGAAAAAAAATAAAAATTCTGAGTTTCATATTTAAGTCATTCTATACAATAAGGTTATTAAACATTATCTAAAATTTAGTAGCAAAGCATATTTTAACCTATGTCTTCTTAAGAACTTCTATAGTTTTCAACTCAGTCAATTAATTGCTTTTTTAATTTCATGTAAATGAGCTCATTTCGAATACGAGCATAAAAGATTGGCTTTCTTACATGCAAACGGATGTAGTTTAATCTGACAGAAAACTATCTGAAAATTAATTTCAATATTAAATATCATATTAAATTTCTGAAATTGTTTTTAAATAATATGACCAACAGAATCGAAAAATATCATTAACTCGTATTTGTGCATGCTTATTTAACTAAATTAATTTCTTGTCTGTAAAGATGGTATGATGAAAGATTTTGTAGTACGTTTCAAAATTATTTAGAGTTTTCAAATGTTGTACACATATTTATTCTAGGTGAAATTACATTACTATAATATATTCTGAACATAATTATCAGTTAATCGATTAATTTAATTTAATTTTTGATTCTGTAATAGGGGCTCCACCTATGATTGATTTCGAGAATAAACTGATTTCAAGATTTTATAATTACTATTATAATAGCCCAGATCTCTCGGTAACGCTCTGACGTCACCAACAATAAAACACGAGCCATAACACTGCGAGAAGTTAAACAGCATTATTTCATTGTTAGAGAACCTAAATTTCAGTAATTTTAAATTTAAAAGAGTAATTTTCGTTCTAATTTCAAATTTAATAGCTCTAAAATAGTGAAATAAAATTTTCTATCGATTGATATAAAATTTATCTCGCCAAGATCAATAGTTCCCGAGAAATTTTAAATTATATTAATCGTATATTTCAAATTAATTTCCGTTTTTCGATAGAAAGTAGTAAATTGAGTCAGTAGTATATCATGCGCGTGATATAGTTTATTGATCTGATTATTTATTGCAATCGTGATGCTATAATTTGATAATATTTTTTGGCAACGTTTGACAAGCAGAGAAGTGCTTCGTTTTGAAACTAGATTTTCTATCTATCTAGATTATATCTAATAGATTTCCTAGATCTTTTTAGACCAAGAGGTTTTTTTGAATAAAGAAATATGTAAATAAAAAAATATATATTTCCTGTCATAAAGCATGCCTTTATTTTATTTGTTTTCAATCAATGTTAAACATTTCTTCGCATATATATCTATTTAAACAAGACAAATTTGACGGGAAATATTTCGAATGAAGAGGCAATTTGCACCCGTCATACCATGACGGGTGATTTTTTAGTGTTTATAATAATGAATTATAAATTAAGGACTTTAAAGTAGAATTTTTTTTAAATTCACTTTTAAGCACACCAATAAAACTGTGTTTTTAAAAGCTATTTGTATATATTTATTTTTACTTAAATATTTACTTTGCAAATCAGTAGAATTAACATATAAATAATTAAAAACAACATTCAAACGATATTTTAGGCTTAAGAAATTTAAAACGAATATTTCATAGATTTACACCCATGCCATCTTATTATCCTTGACGTAATTGACATGTGACACCATTTCACGTGGAATAAATGTCTACTTTTTTGGTGCAATATTATGACGTATACTGTCTGATCCGATTGATAAAAATGATTAAATTGGCTAAGGCCGTTGGAATAATCCATCAACACATCAGATCATTCTTAAAAAGTCTTTAGGAGTTCAAGAGTTTTGGGATTCGTCAGTTGAGACACGACTTCAAATTTAACTCGTTTTTATTTTTTCACTTCTAATTCTATCCTTCGAATTTACTTTTATATATTGTTCTATTTTAATCATCTAGGAGAATACTACACAGAAAATTCTGATTAAGTGTCTATACTAAATTATATATTTTGATTATTTGTGAGAATATTGCAAAGAAAATAATTTTAAAATAATGTAAAAGTTTTAATTGCATTGGCACAAATGGTGTACCAGTAGCCTTCATTTTTATAGCTACCGTCTAGTACAGATACAGTACCACCAAGTATTCCCTTCACGGAGTGTATCTGTCTATTCTATAATTTCTACAAAGGTATATATTCTATAAAGGTGTGTTTTTTATTAGACTCGGTGTTTGCGTGTTTTGACTTTTTGACCCTTGCTTTTTTGGAAATGAACTTTAAATTTTTTATAAAAAAAATACGGCTTTTGGTGTCATAGTGTGTCTTAAAGTCTTGTGATTATGTGTTTTCGTTTTTAATTATATATACGTTTGCATAAGTTTTATGATTTTATGTATTCTCTGTGGTCTACTTTTTACTTTCTAAGGCACATATTTATTTTTTATTTACTCATTGTGACTTTTGTTCTTTGTGTGTGTATCAGCACTCTGTAAATGGAGTTTTCTCTGTAGTGTGCTTTTCTTTAAATAAATAAATAAATTTCCCTTTTGATAAATTTGCTCCTTTGCAATTTTCTATCATTCCTATGTGATGGGTCGGCTTACTCCTTATGGGGAAAGAATAGTTTTGATAAAATCTCGGGATGTCAAAAGGGACTACAGATGTCTTCCAATGATATGAAATGTAGGAGTATGCCTTCCTATTTCTTCTCTAATATCCCCATTAATTTTTTTTTGAAAATTCGTCCTTTCGTAATCTGCAGGTTATTGCCTTAACTGACGTATCTACTAATGAAAGAGAATTATTCATTTTAAATATTTATGTTCTATACATGAATGGAATCATTAAGTATGAGAATGCAAATATATATATCACGATAAAGGATAAGTTTTCTGAAATTTCTCACTTCATATAATTTATTATGGATTATATATAATGGATTGTATTTCTTATTTACGAGTGAAATATAAATAGAATAAAATGTGTTTAAACGTAAACTTTCCCAGTATGTATTTTTTTAGTTCATTCATATGCATCAAACTATTCAATCCAACTAATAATATAGAATTTATATATTTTTTTAAGTTTCAAAAAATATCCAATAACTTTTGTGTGTATAGAGGAATTTTAAATATATAAGATACTGAAAACCATACTTATGATTCTACTACTACGAACATTCTTCTAATATATATATTGTTACAAAGATATAAAGTTGTTTTCCGAGATGCTAATCTTGGCGACAAAGTTGGCAAGTTGGCGACTTTGGCTACAAAAGGAATTTTCCAAAAAGACCTCGAACTGTCAACCTATTTCTACTGCCTTCATGAACTTTCTGGAGATTACGTCACTTCCTACGTAATGACGTCACTTCCTGTTGAAAAGTATAAAAGCAAGCTCTCAAGCCAAGAGGAGTTAGTTGGATTTTGATGAGCAAGCAAGCTGGTGGGCTAACAAGAAGCCTTTGAGCGCTGTGTTGAGATTTATTGGTAATCTCTGCTGTGAATGTTTACAAGTGTTGTTTTAATACGTGTGCTACTTTAATTTGATTAGAATATTTGTAAAATAAAGAGCTTTATTTTTTTAAATCCTGCCAATTGGACTGCATTCACGTACTCCCACAAGACAATTTCGTTAAATTAAAAATTTTTTTGTCGCCAACTTTGCCGCCAGTCATCAAAATGGTCGCCAAATTTATCGCCAGGTTTGTCGCCAAGATTAGCATCTCAGGGAAACAACTTTATAGCTTAGCAAGACGATTTTGTCACAATATTTTTTCCTCCAATGTATATATAAATATTTTAATTCTCAAGAGCATACACTACAGCGCAGATGCTCTGTTTAGAATCAGCAAGTTTGATAATAAAATTACCCTGGCGTGGTACAGTTGGCGGGTATCACGTGACCATGATTTAAGGGGACATATGACTGTTAAACCTCGAAAAAATGGAGGGAAACTGCGAAATTCGATACTTTATATATCTGAAACAATGCAATTCACAAACTCACTTTTCTTCTAGAAAATATCTATTCTTTCTCTTATAGTACATACGTTTTCAAACCTTTATGTTGGTATTATTTATTTGAGAGAGTAATAAATATGGGAATAATTTTTGCATTAAAAAGGAGATAATCACCTTGCGCGCATGATTAAGGATGAAATATTGGTCTAAACACACTATTTTGGGTATCTAAGTAATCCAAACAGTCTGTTTAAGAAACTGAATCACAATTTATTATCATTTAAATTTAATTTCTATTTTATATATCAATTTAAAATAAAATGTCACAAATAGTTAAAATTTCAACTTTTCTTACCCCCCAAAAAACTACTTTGGAGAAAATACGTATAAAATTTGTGGTTCAATTTCTAGAACATGGCACAATACATATTCGGTAAAAATTTTATGTAAAATTATTCCATAGTTCTTAAGATATCGTGCGTGCAATATAAAAAAAAACACATTTTGAGATATAGCGCTTTAAAGATATGGCCATATTCAATGTTTCCGTTGAGCAGCTGATACATTTTCCTTCATAACTTTCATAATTATCGGAATTTTTTAACGCAGATTGTTTTAAATTGTTCAAAAAAAATGGGAAATGATATATATACATATATTTTCTTAAAATCCAAAATTTTCGAGGTTTGGCAGTCGTATGTCCTCTCAACTCTCATAAATATAGGCATTGTTGTTGCTCCTGTATAAAACACATCTTAACCCCTTCAGCCCCAGACTATTTTTTCATAGACGAAGGCATGTTTTCTTAACTCTCTTAAATATCGGTATTGTTGTTGCTCCTGTATAAGACACATCTTAACCCCTTCAGCCCCAGACTATTTTTTCATAGACGAATATATGTACCAGCTATTAATATTTTCTTATTCAGAAAATAATAACATATTACGTTCGCGTTGTACGTCAGGTAGTCTTCTACGACAACATCATGACGTACGCAGCGTACGGCATGGTCCAAAAGGGGTTAACGACGTGAAACACGTTTGGATAAATCAATTATTTCTCCGAAATAATTTTTTTCAAACGTTCAAGTTTAGGGAAATGATATGTAGGAAAGAAGCTTTCGATTTCATATTTTTAAGTAGCTAATATTCTTACATTTTTATTGCTTGAATATTCTCTGAATTGACATATTATTGGAAAAGTTGCCTTAAAAATCTAAACGTGAGGAACCAGAAACCGAAGGAGCTCCTTTTCACAACTGCACATTATAAGGACTCGTCCGTATGTCGAAAGAATTCGATAATAACATCATAAATTACATTCATGCAGCATTCAAAAAATCTTTATCTTAAAATATGACGAGGAAATGCCATAAAAAATGCTAATAGTAAAAGAGAGGATCATTTCTAGGAAGCCCCGCCCCAAAATGTCAAACGCAAAAGCGCCGTCCCTGAGTAATTAACGCTGACCCAAAATTGCGCCCCCCCCCCTCTCTTTTGAATATAAACCACACCCCTTTTTGGAACTCATCATCACCATTCCGGTCGTTCTAGAATTTTGCTTCCCGTATTGGCATCATCAACGGTTATGAGTAAAGGGAAAAGTGCATTGAAGTGAAATGAAAAATGGTATAAGTTCAAGTTCGGTTTCATCGAAGGAGATGGAGCATGAAATGTTAAATGAGTTTTTGAAACTTTTAATTTAGGTTTTGCTTTTTGTTGGATTGGTGGCTTTCGCTTAGAATTATGTTGCTGCAAAAGATGTGCAGACATGTTTACTTAAAGTTGCTAAATTTATTTGAGCTGTTACTGAAAAAGTAAATATTTTTCTTAAATATGAATAAAAATGGTTGTGTGTAAATTCAGGTGATAAAAAGTAAGTACTAATAAAATAAAAAAAAATTCATGGTTTTTCTTATAGTATGTTTTAAATTCATTTAATTGGGACATTTTAAGGGGACACATTACTTTCTCAACATTTTTTGTTCTTTTAAGGGGACACATTACATTCTAAACATTTTTTGTTCTTTTAAGGGGACACTTTACATTCTCAACATTTTTTGTTCTTTTGAGGGGACACATTACCTTCTCAACATTTTTTATTTGAAGTATTATTGAAAAAGTTTTGATAGTATTGAGACTTAACAATCATATGAAGTAATCTTGAGGAGAAAAGAATCCATTTCGATCTGCTTGTGTAGTTGAAATTTAAATTTTTTAAAGAAAAATTCAGTTTTTAAAAATCCCTACTACTTTTTCAGATATGAATATTTTTGCTTCAAACGTTATTTGTACATTCACTGAAATATATCACACAAAATTTTGCATAGATTTTAAGGTGTGTCTAATATTTGTTTAAATAGAGATATCTTACTGAATTATATGGTGAAAAAATATATAAAAACGGTGCATGTAAAAACATTAAGCAACTGAATGCTTACTGCATGCACAGTTTTATCATATACATAACGATAAACGTGTTCAAAAAATTTGAAAGCGCTATCTTAAAAGGGAAAACATCCTTAGCATTTTGAAAATATGAAAATGCAGAAAAGTCCACATGGAGAAAAAGCCATTTAAAGTTATCATTTGCGCATGTTTTTCATTAGTCATTGTAAATTAAAATCTAAATAACTTCTGAAATATTAAAGACAAATTTGAACTTTTGGTATAATAAGTCGAACGATAGGAGCAACGAAATAAGCCAATGAAATGAAAATTGTTATTTTGGCCTTTTTTTGGTAATGTGTCCCCTTAAGGAAAAATAAAAAACAAAAGTTAAAATTATGTTCAATGATCTTGCTGCTAATTAATTTAATTGGACACGAGGGTAATTATTGGAGTATTAATGAATAATTATAAAGAATTAATAGGTATAACTGAAATTTAGAAATTAACTAGTAATACTAAAGAAACAAAGAAAGAAAACTATAGAAATGAAGGACAATTGTAGCATGCGATTTAATGGCGGACAGAGTTTATTCCCCGTAGTTGTTGTCATTTAAATTACTTATACAAACTAATAAATTAGATATTTTTAAATGAATTTAATTTTTGTCATACAAATTATACTGTAGCCAGATAATTACATTTTCTTGCTTTTCATGACTTAAGAATCAGCTGATAATTGAGAATTCAAAGGGGGAAAAAGATTTCAGAAATATTTTATCAGAATTCAAAGCGGGGAAAAAGATTTCAAAAATATTTTATCAGATTTGAAAGGGGAAAAAAGATTTCAGAAATATTTTATCAGAATTCAAAGGGGGAAAAAGATTTCAGAAATATTTTATTATAAATGATACGGAAATTAACATCACATAGCATTGTAAAACTTGACGTACGTTAGCTTTTTATGAATAAAGTATACAATAAATAAATAAATAAAAATAAAAAATTAATGGAACCCGACTAAGTTCGGAGAAATTTTTTTTTAAAGCGTTCATAAAAAAGACTTATAGAGCTAAATAACAAAAATAGGCTTAAATAGTCACAATTAGAAACAAAAATTCATATTTCATCAGTGGTTTTAGAAAATAATAATTTTCTTCAAGAATTTTAATAACATTTCAATGTTAAAAAAAACCCAGCATAACTGAAAAATTATGGGATATATTTAATTTTAACTTCGCATGCGGACTTCTCAATCTATCTAGAATGTAATAGACCGCAAGATAAAATTTATTTTAATAAATAAATATTTTATGAACATTTGAAGTTGGCGCCATTGATTTTTCGCCAAAATTATCCTATGTTTCGAACTGAAAATGGCTGTAAAACATGATTAAAGAAAGTTATCAGAAAATCTGCGGTCTATTACACCCTCAAGGGTTTTTGACAATGTGTACCAAATTTCAATGAATTTTAATGAATTTTTTTGGAGATATCACGTTCTTCGTGGACTAATTCTAGTGAAATTTTCGTTTTTCAGAAAGGGCAGTTAAAAAAAATAAAATGACACATTATTTCAAATAAATATCAAGGGATAAAATATTCAAGGAATAAGAATAAAAACAAAGACTGTTTTAGAATCTTAAAAGTTGTCGCTTTATTTTTAGTTTATAAAAAAGATTTTTGGATTTTTCTTCGGAAATCTCTTTTTCAACCTAGTCGGATACCTAATAAGTTTAATTAATAGCAGTTTTTAAGATAAACATTTATTAGTGTATTAAACAACAGCCTTTTGTTATTTTAATAACTGTCTACTTTTTTAATCTAGAAATCGATTGTTTCATAAACTCACTACCAGATGGCACCACTCGTACGGAATAAAAATTTATTTGAATGAATCGATTGTAATTTCAAACCTCTCGTACATCAGGTTGCGATTGCATCAATTACAAAATTTTATCCTTACAAACATAAAAAAATATTTAAAAAAAAGACGAAGAAGTTTTCCTCACGATTGTGGTTCCTAATAGAACATAAAACAATGACTTCAGTTTCTTCGTAGTAACATAATAAGATAAAAATTTGCAAATGGATATGTACAACTTGTCAACTCCTACAAACAGTATCCGGATTGTATATTAAACAGTTAGAATTATATTTGGATTTAATAAATAATACACTGATATATTCAAATGATTTTTTGAAACATTAAATTTTATGGGATTTCTTTGTAAGTATTCCTAAAACCCATGTTAAGAAACTCTTATTAATGATGTCTCAACGGAATAAATCTACTCTAAAGTAGGTTTAAGTATTCATAAAATATTTGCATTGTGTTGAAAAAATTTTCCATTTCGAAAATTTGAAATTATTACAACATGTGGAATTCACATCATGTAATTATAATAGCATGATTGATGTATACAGGTTTTGCATTATATTATAGTTTTAATGGCAAAGCACAGTAATAAAAATGATAATTTTTTTAAATCTTACTACTGATATTTAGAAACAAAAATTCTTCGCTATGAAGGCCACTTAAAATCGATCGATCTCAAGGATTATTCACAATAAAAATATTCTTTTACACTCCATACTACAGCAAGAGAAAGTTTAAAATAATTTGATACAATGAGTATTCATTTAACATTCAGTATCAAGAATTTGTAATAAGAACTGTAAATAAGAATTTGTTGAACGAAATTGTTGCTTTCGTCTTTTTAGCACAATGAATTATTCAATAACTTTTAAAATAGAAAAATTGTGCAACTTTTTCTTCAAATTTCGGTGAAGGAGGAATCAGTGCATTAGTTAGCGGGGATATGAAACTGTATAAAGGATTAAACAAAATCTTAAGAAATGTTTTTCTTTTCCCATATATCGATACATATTTAATCGATTAACAAGCAACAGCACTTATCTTAAAGTTCTAAAGAGGATGAAACAACAGAATATTTCACAACCGATAACGAATATTTCTAAATTTTTTAACTTCTGGTAGGAAGATGCGATCACATGTTCCTACCTGATGTTAAAAAACAAATAAATAAATCAGAAATATTCGTTACTGGTTCTGAAAAATTCATTTTTTTTTCTTTCTCTTTAAACGCTAATATAAGGTATAAAATTATTGTTTTAAATGCAGAATGATTTTATATATAAAGTTAGAATATATATACAGGGTGTCTACGCTTATCGTGAGCAATAGCTAATTTCTAAACCGTTAGGCATAGACATATTTCAATATATATAGACAATTGAAAAAATGCTTTAAATGAAGGGAAGAATTATAATATATGTGTTTTGAGTGGATAAAGATATTCCTGAAAAAGTTACGAATTCTAACTTTTTATACGATCCCCCGGTCCTATCAGTCATATTTAGTAAAATTGTTTTGACACTCTAATATTTTAAACAAAAAAATCCCACTCTTCTGAGACTAATACTGACCGAGTTATGGAGCTTTGAATATCGCTGACTTAGACCACTTTATACCATTTCAACAGCCGTCTTGAAGACGATCCACCAATAAATGCACAGTACTTGCTCGACGAGGCCGTTGATTGGTTAAAAATCATGAATTCAAAGCTTATACCTTATTTTTTTATTTATTTTATTTTCTACTTTTTAGTGACGGCTGACACGAATACATACGCCATGTTAAACATAGTAAACCAAATTCAATTATCGAATTCTCCAAAATAAAACACATATTAAATATTCGTTACGAATATTACATATTACGAATTTGAAAAAAAGTGCGACACAGACCGAGAGACGAAACAAGACTCACTTCCCCGATCTGACCTTTGACCCTTAAGCCGCTCCGAAATGCGGATGATTCACAGGCCGCGCCCCCTTCTATTGTGTGCCGTCTAGTGGTGTTGTTACAACCGTACGTAACGTGAGGTTATAACTTTCCAAACTTTATCGCACAAATATAGGGCTAAAATTTTAATATCATCTTGTTAGATTTAAAATAGGTATAGATTACAAATTTTTTAACATAATATTGCATTGTCTCCGGAAACCCACCACTGTGCTAAATTTCAAAGCTGTAGCTCGATTGGAAGTGGGTAAGAAATCGATCTCAATATTTGAGGACAAGACACTCAAGTTGAATAAAAGCTTATAATTCTAAAAAGCATGAGAGGCCCTTCTCCCGATTTCCAACACGACATCAGTGAAAGGACGTTCAGCTCTCGATGGATCCCTATTAGAAAAAGACAATCTACAATATTCATACGATATCATTACGATATTGTGCGGCAATATCGTAGCAACATCGTGCAGATATCGCAAAATATCTTGTGCTAATAGGGATTTAACGTACACCTGGCTCCCATACAAGGCGGATCTTTGATAGAATTGAGTCGCGACCTTTATGGTCCCGCAACTCACATTCTGATATCATATCACGGTTACTTTGTACAATATCAGTTAAGGGTTGATTGGGTGATTAAAACGATTATCTTTACTTGCATTAAGAAGCTTTCATAGAAGAGCATGGGATTCTTTCATTTAAGCAATTTTTATTTATTTTTTAAAGTTTGTATAATATTTAGCCTATTTTTCTAAGATTAAAATATACAAATCCCCATTAAGTAATTGTTTGCTATGTAATCTAACACACAACAAAACGTAGTTCTTTTATTATTTTAAATTAACGAACATTTTCAATGACTTCTCAATGGCTATGCTCAGATCAAATAATACTGATATATTTTAGAATATTATAACGCGCATTTCATTTGAATTCACAGATTGTTACCATTCACGATAAATTTCTTTGGCAGATCGCATCTAAACATTTGTTATTGCATAAAATATTTAAATATGGTCAAGATTCCTGGTTTGTTTATTTTGTATTCATAGACAGTTTTCCGGTAACCTTCCGATTTAAGCAATCGCCAAATCTATTTGGCAACTGTATCAAGCGCCAAGTTCGAATCAGTTCTTTCTTTAGTAAACAAAACGTTGAATTCTGTGTTCTTTGAGTTTCTGTAATCCTCTCTTTTTAAACCGGTTAAATAAGCTCTTAAAACATTAAAATTCGAATTGGAACTATTGTAATGAGGTAAATCGTTTGGTTTAGAATTTAGCCTCCAATGATTATCCAAATCGTTTGGTTACAAACTTAACTGCCAAGCAAATCTTGGATGTCGATAAAAAGAGCGATAAAGAATAATTTTGGCAACCTTAACACTAAATTAGGCTCTTATTTTAAGTAAACATTGAGCACTACAACAATAGAAATACTAAATTTAATATTTTCAAAGTATTTTTAAGGCATAAAATTAAAAACCTCAACTTTAAACATTAATTAATATCCTCAAACTGAGTGTTGAAATTTGAAAATTCCCATTGACTTAACATTATCACCGGAAGCGGAAGTTACAGGCGGAAGTCCTACTAACATGCAAATAAACAAACCAGAAAACTCGTCCATAGTATTTGTAATTAATTTCAATTTTATCGAATTCACTAAATTTATGTAAAGGCAATGTTTTTTTTTTCATTTCCACCATAAATCATCTCACAATCAAGATTAATGAAACTCATCTTTTATTAATTAAGGAAAATTTTACATTAGAAAATTCGTATATTAATTTAATTCAAGTTTATTACAGACCAATCAATAAAAAGAGCAAATGCACGTAATTTCAGTCATTATTAAGTCACATTCAACATTTGGTAATTATTTCCGTTAGCATTCAAATTATTGCAGAAATAATGAGCTCCTTTTTAATGAATATTTAATTATAAAAACCTGAAGTATGTGAAGTATTAAATCATTGCCTTATGATCTACATACTTTAATTATAATTTAGTGAAAATGTTATATACTAAGAAAGAAGCGGTATACAAAAGGTGATTCGCTTCCTTTCAGTAATTATTCAGTTTCTATCTATAGTCAATGACAATTCAGGTAGACAGTACGTAAAAAACTGTGAGCTGCCGTTGAATGACGAAATACGTGTTTCTAAGCAACTTAAGGCGACCAAAAGAGCTTCACGATAGAAAAAAACAACTTCCGTTTTAAGCATAGAGTTTCGTTGCATAGAACATCGATTACTGCTGCTTAAAATTAAAATCAATTCAAAGCTGTCAAATTTTAAAAAATTATTAGGATTACTTTCAGGTACATTTATTATTATTTTTATTATTTTATCGAGACTCTTGAGATGATTTGGCAAGGGTTTTAGAAGTAAGCAAATACTTAATAAACGGTGGAAAGAAGTTTCGAGGGGAAAAGATATGGAACAAATGCACAACATAAAAATAAACGAAATAAAAATACAGTACTCAAATGGATACGGATCCATTGAACAGTTAAAAATATGAATTTAATGAGGAAACGTGATCAAAATTAAAGTTTCATAAATGAAATCCATGAAAACGCTGCGGGGACATTTAACTGGTGATACACCACGTATATTTATTTCACCATAATGTTACCTTTATTTTTCAATGACTCTAATATCCACACATCAAAAATGAAGTTACATCAACTAAAGTCATCAATAGAAACAAATAAGCAATGAAATGATGACGAAATGAAAGTACAGTACTCAAATGGATGCGGATCCATTGAACAGTTAAAAATATGAATTAAGTGAGGAAACATGATCAAAATAAAGTTTCATGAAAACGCTTCGTTGACATTTAACTTGGTGATACACCACATATGTTTATTTCAGCATGATGTTACCTTTATTTGTCATCCACGCACCAAAAATGAAGTTACATCAACTAAGGCCATCAACAGAAACAAATAAGCAATGAAATGATGAAACGCCTAACAGTTTTTTTCCCATTCACTGAAGTCTGTCTGAACCATTTGACTTAGCCTACTTCTCTTCGCAACCCGCTTTCATAATATTGCTTGTGGGAAAAGCTATTATAATATTTTAAGTGCACTCTTCAGAATCCCTGTATTATTAATCACTAGATGAGAGAGAAAAGTTTTCTATTTATTATACGATGACCTTTAAGTGGTAGATGGTTATTATTCAATAATAATTGGTGTCCGACTTTTACATTTTGGGCCGCGATAATAAATTGCGGCACGCTTGCCTTTTCGCTCAGACGATGTTTACATTTTATATTACGTTAGGAGAGGGTGGCAGCACATAATTAATAGACACAGATGATGATCATTACCTTGCCAGGCGGATTATCCGCCTTTAAGCACAAGGAGTGTTTACAGATCAAGAAGCTTAGCTCCGCACATGTTCCGCCATGAATCTCCGCAAGAGACCAGAATCTTAACCTTTTGAAACACAAATTCTGTGAGTAATACTCGGCTTTCAGAATCGTGATGTCTTTCAGCAAGTGTTAAGGTCTTAGTTTCATTAATTAGACTTGTAAAGCGATGAGGTTGCACGTGATTTGTTATGATTCCCTAACCCTGAAAGGCCAACTTCGCAGCATAAATTCGAGCAACACGTTTGTATTAATGTGGAGTACTTAAGTTTGAACAGGACCGAGGCTTAAAAGTTGAAGGCCACTCTGGTAACCAACTTTATATGTTTAAACTGATGCCAGCCCCGCTCCTCAGGGGTATTCCTAATAAACTTCACCAGCTCCGCAGGTTGATAGTTTGAGCTGAAACGTCTTCTAGCGAAAATTAAACTGAGATAAATTCGAATCAGTGGGTTAAATAATAACC